>JAGWCC010001176.1:0-47141 GCA_022651775.1 Drusus annulatus | reverse complement strand
CTTTTTTATTTTGCTCTTTTTTCAAGGTGTTTAAAAATAACACTGTTGCGCAAAGATACCTCTCCCCATGTCTTCAAGACTTGACCACATAATAAAATAATTTCACACTATTTTAATTCCACATTGATCTTACATCGGAAATTAGGTAACAATCTTATATATGTGGTGATAAAATAGCTTTGCAATATTTATTGAACTCTACCGAAAACTCGATACGAACAACAACAGCAGCACGGCAAGGAACATGTTTGCAGGACAACAGTGCTAATATCACTGATGGTTGAAGATGGTCGACATTTCTGTCTCGGTTACTTTGTCCCGGTGACTTTGCGGTCACTGGAACCGTCGATATAATTTTTCCGAGGAGCCGGTCTCCGGAAACTGGAACCACGGTGACAGCCCATTTCAGATATCAACCATCTCTATTCTCTAGTGATGGTGAAATGTATACAAATCACTAGCGTTATGACCGCTTTGAAAGAACTACTTGAAAAAACTTCATTCATTCATTGTTCATTGAACAAATACTTCAATTCCTTTCCATTCATTTCATTAACTTCTTCAATTGAAGTTGGTAGTTCATTTTAGCGTTCATTCATTTCATTGATAGAACTACTTCAATTTGCAGCAGTACAGTTGCGAAGGTGAACTTTTTATTTTTGGCGAGGAACTGGTTCCAGTTCTTATCACTTTGAAATCTCTACCGACTAGTACGTGCTCTACATACTCTCCGATATTATTACTATTAGTACTGTATCAAAATATATCTAGCTGTTAGAAATAACAGCTAGATGCCGCTAACGTCTAACACTATTGACGAAAATTTGCGCCAACAGTTAGATATTATTACTAAAAATATTAGTACCTACATACGAATATTCTTCGACGCTATTATTATTGTATTAGCGTTAGCGCCAAGTAAACAAAAAAGGTGCAAGAGTTTATGCATCGTAAGCGACATTATGTGTATCTTTTTTATACTTTTTCTTACTAAACGTTTTTGTGGAATATCCTATCCGAAACGCGCGATACGTAGCTCCAAGAGTCAAGCGAATAAAATAATGGCCAGGTAAAATAATGACGGCACCTAAAATGTAACTGTTATGTATAATTCTCCGAATGTCACCAAAATATCTAACAGCTAGATATATTATAACGACGCCTCGTATTGTTGTCATGTACCTATTATTTTAGTCTTTAAAAAGGTGTAAAGAGTGTGTGCGTCGTCGACAATATTATACGTAGTTTGGAATAATCTTTTGGTTATACTTCTTCTTACTAGACATCTTTGTGAACTTTCCTATCCGAAACGGCCGATACGTAGCGCCTAGAATCAAGCGACGAAAATAATGACAAGTCAAATATATCTAACAGCTAGTTATATTATAACGACGCATCACATTGTCGTGTACCTATTATTTTAGTCTTTAAAAAGGTGTAAAGAGTGTGTGCGCCAAATTGCACAATATTATACGTAGTTCGAATAATCTTTGGTTATACTTTTATTTATTTATTTATTTATTTATTTATTTATTTATAAATTAACGGACTAAAGTCCAACCACAAAAATACATATAAAAACACGAAATATAAAAAGAGTAACAGAGAAGAAATAGCATATAAATTGAGATAAATGAAGCGATGACAAAAAATAAGGCAAAATAAACATAAGAGAGAACATTCAAGCCATGGTCTTAGTCAAAGTTTTGGTAGAGTCGTAAAGAATGACGAAAATCATTTAGACTGCTGAATAAAATTTCAAGACCTATGGCTTGAGTTAACAAGTCTTGACATTCTGGACATTGAGAATTATACCCGTAATTAGTATTGTGATGATTGAGGAACAGGTAAAGGGTTTTTGAGTCTTTATATTCTTAAAGTCACATGCAATTCCCATTGATGAAGCCAAGAAGTTTTTAATGATTTATTAACTACATTATTAATGTGATCACGAAAAGAAAGATTATAGTCTATAGTGACACCAAGATCTTTTATAGATCTGACGGTAGATAAGGAGACACTATTTAATTTATAATTGAAGAGGATCGGTTTAAGAGTTCTATGAAATGACATAATTTTACATTTATCAATGTTTAATTTTAGGCAGTTAGTTTCACACCATTCATTAAATGAATCAATATCACTTTGGAGAAGAATACAGTCATGAAAAGATTTATTATTTTAAGGATCTTATTGTCATCTGCAAAAAGCCAAAAACGCGAGGAAGAAAAATACTTTGGCAATGTCGTTAATAAATATGTTAAAAAAGGAGAGGAGCTAGATGGGCACCTTTGGGGTACCCAGACGTTACTTTAATATTAATAGATTCAAAGTTATTAATTTTGACTCTTTGTTGTCTATCATTTAAATAAGATTTGAAGAAAGATAATAAAGGATTTCTAATACCGATAGCATGAAGTTTGGCGATAAGAATTGAGTGATTAACTTTATCAAAGGCTTTAGAAAAATCAGTGTAGAGAACATCTGCCTGAGAGTTAACTTCCAGAGCGTTAACAATGGTATTAGTGAAGGAAAGTAAATTTGTTGTGGTAGACTTAGCAGATCTAAATCCATGTTCCTCAATCAGAACATTTTTAAATACGGGGGTAATTTTCTTTGTAATGATGGACTCAAATATTTTTTGGAATGTGGGATATAATCGAAATTGGTCTGTAGTTTTCAATGTTGGACTTGTTACCAGACTTAAAAATAGGCCTAATATATGAAATTTTCCATGAGTCAGGAAATGAGCCAGATGAAAGTGATAGGTTAAATAAGATAGAAAGTGGCTTAGATAAGATGTATTTACATTCTTTCAATACAATTTCAGGAATTCCATCAGGGCCAGTGCTATTCTTACTAGATAGATTTTTTTAACGAATTAAATACATCTAAAAGTGAGATTTGGCAATTATTCATGTCAACATTTTCTGTATAATTGTATGAAGGGGTGGTGCACGATATATTAGAATAAACAGAGGAGAAGTGTTTGGCAAAGAGGTTAGCTATGTCAAGTCCGTTTGTGGCATGAGTTTCATTATAATACATACTTGAAGGGATATCATTTTCAGTCCGCTTTTGTGCTACAAATTGCCAAAATTGTTTTGGGTTTAGTTGTAATTTTGACTCAGTGACTTCTATGAAGGATTTGTAGCACTTAGCTGATTCAACTTTAGACAATTCCCTAAGATTACTAAATTTTTGGTAATGCCTTAAGTTGCCTGAATCTTTTAAACAATTTGTGAGCTTTCTTTTTTTTCAAATATCAGCTGCTTCAGCTTCATACTGAACCATTTAGGAAACTTAGGTTTGGAGTAGATTCCCCCGTGGAACAAATAAATTTACAGCATCCGTTAAACATTTGTTAAATTTAAGTACAGCATCATTAATATTAGAATTGAAAATAGAGATGACCAATCAAACTGGGCAAGATATCTATTCATGCTGACATAGTCGCCATCATTAAATTTGTTGTAATAAGAAATACATGGATTTAAAGAATCAATTTTGAAAAAGTTTGTAACTTTTATAGATAGAGATGGATGGTATTTATCGATTGGTAACAATGAGTCCGAAGCTTCATATACAGAGACACTAGGCATACTTGTAAAAATCAAATCGAGACACGAACCCAGAGAATTTATTATTGAATTTACTGGAACATATTCATATAGGCGAAGAAATTCACAATTGTAGTAGCTTGCAAGGAAAGAGTACCACTAACAGTTTTCACACCTAGGTTGTCATTTGTCCACAATAGTTTAGGTAAATTATAATCTCCACAAATAAATGTGGAATCGGAATTTTAGACACGCGTTCCACTAATTCAGTATGTGACTTATACACTTCCAAAGGAGAAGAGGGGGGAATATAGACACAACCAAGTAAAAGTTTTTTGCTACCAAGAAGAACACATATGAATAATTGATCAGAAACATTATTGGAGGATTCAATAATATGACAAGAGTATTTTTGTTAACACATATCATGACTCCACCTCCTCTAGACTTGTTTGAAGAAGAGGAGCGGTCACTACGAAAAAATGTTGTAATCAAAAATTCTAGTTCAGCCGATGCAACATTATCGGACAACCATGTTTCACTAAGAAATATAAAATCGTATTGGCATACATTGATGTTACATCTAATGGTTTTTAATTTTGTATTTAAACCACGTACATTTTGATAATAAGAAGAGAAATCATTATACACGAGACGACGTTTTTCGTTCAATCTAAAAAATTTACACGAGATAGTTCGCGTCGCTCGGCAGCTTGGCGGGCGGGGCAGTCTTTTCGATCCAGTGTTGTGGGAGGCCGGTTTCCGGAAGAAAGTGCACGTGGCACATACTGGGGTTTTATCCTTTTAGGGCACGCATCGCGGTTGTGTCCAACTTTAGCACAGTGAGGACAGGTGGCTGATTCTGCTTGACATTTCGAAGCTATGTGCCCATACAACTGGCAATGGCCGCATTTAAGGCTATCGACCCAGTCTCTGACACGGTGCAGTTGCCAGTCTACTGCCAGCTTGAGCTCGATATTAAAGAATGCCTTACAGATGGAGGCACTCTAAATATATGTATGCAGTTTCCAGTGCGCGGGCCAGACTTGTGGGAAAATGATATTTCGGCTTTAAGATTGTCCAATGTGAGACCAGTGTCATTTAAAGATTGGTGATGGATGGCATTAATAATCACATCAGCTGGGGTATTTTGCGGCAAATCGTGGATAGCAATGCGGGGAAGGCGATTTGGAGGGACCGTTGCTTTGAGGCCAGCTTCAGCTAAACCTGAAGCATTAGCTAGTTTACGCGCCTCAGCTGAAGTGCTAGGGTGTATTAACACCCCACCACTTTTCAATCCTCGCATTCCAGTTACCCGAATGCCCAGTGTTGTGGGATTAATCGCGGTCTTCAATTTTTTTATGGTAGCTTCTGAAGTTGCCTGGATGTTGCCGGACGGAAAAACCAGAACTGACGGTCTAGAAGGGCCAGGAGCAGCATTATTTCTAGTTATTGGTGGCAAGCAGGGATATCGCAGCTTGACCCTTTCAGATAGCTGTTTGACATAGTCAGCAGTATCACAGTTCGACACACTTTTTAGCTCATTTTCAGGAATGATAGTGGACACTTGAACTGGATCGGTATTTGATGGAAGAACATCATTATCATCTTCATCATCAGAAATTCGATCAAAAAGAGTACGATTTGATTGTCCAGGGGGTGTACGCTTCATTTTTGCAGATTATGGTTAGTTAAAAATTAGGAATAATATTTTAAATAAAAGTAGTTTTAAATTTTACCAAAAGGCAAAAAAGAAAAAAAAAAAAACAAAAAAAAATAGTTCCAGATGGATTCGAACTTACGCTCGGGGAGTCTAATATTATAATATGCTTTGTTAAAACCATCAAATTTCATTTGATTTTACGCACCGTGAGTAAACACAACATAGTATTGTTATAGTGAGACACATGTGACACACTTCTTCTTACTAGACATCTTTGTGAACTTTCCTATCCGAAACGGCCGATACGTAGCGCCTAGAATCAAGCGACGAAAATAATGACAAGTCAAATATATCTAACAGCTAGTTATATTATAACGACGCATCACATTGTCATGTACCTATTATTTTAGTCTTTGAAAAGGTGTAAAGAGTGTGTGCGCCGTGCACAATATTATACGTAGTTTGGAATAATCTTTTGGTTATATTTCTTCTTATTAGACATATTTGTGGACTTTCCTATCCGAAACGGCCGATACGTAGCGCCTAGAATCAAGCGACGAAAATAATGATAAGTAAAACATATCTAACAGCTAGATATATTCTAACGACAATGTCTTTTCATCGAGCTGTTATTTTTCAACAGGGGAATATTATTATTAAAACCAATAGGCTCGTTATTCATTATTTTTGCTAGTTAGTTTTATGTCAATCTCCTACTCGTTTAGTTTGGCGCGTTTTTACTCGTCGCGCGTGCATTCGATGTGTTTTTGTGAATTGAAGAATACGATTAATGGTGTAGTTGTTTAGTGTTTATATTTTGTTTCACGGCCAAAGTGCAAATAATTTACTTTTTTACTATTGCATTTGCATTATTAGCTCATATAATTCAACGTCTAAACTTAATAATAATAATAAATGGATACATTTTATAGCACCGTTTTCGTGGGAAAATCACCTCAAGGACGCTTTGTGTAGTTATATTTAATTTAGAAAATATAGTATATTGGTAGTTTACCAAAAAATAGTCAACGTCGGCGTTATTTTCAACGGTTATATTTAACAGTTAACAATCGCCAACGATAACGGCGTTGGCGTTTTTTCGAATTATATTTAACGCCCAGTACTAATTACTATTCGCTTTTAATGCACAGTTCCGACAAGTAAGGCGGCGCCATGTCATGTTTCGCCTTAAAAATCATCCAGCATAGTTTGAATTGGATCCGTTCAGGACATTTAAGCCAATGAAGGTTCTTAAGATGTTGCGATATATGGGAATATTTGGAAACGCCAGTTATCAGCCTTGCTGCAGCATTGAAAACCGACTGAAGTCTGTCAGTGTGTATTTTGGGGAGACTTGCATATATGCCATTGCAATAGTCGAGTCGTGACACAACGTAAGAATTTACCAACATCTTATTACCAAAACCAAATATTTAGTTCACTCATTCATTAGACTTCGACTGATAGAGCTGTCAGATTATTGTAAAATCCATGTCACGGGCTGGAATTAAATTGTCCTTACATTAAGAGAAAAGGTGTCTTTTTTTGCATGTGGAATATCATAAGCCTTGAGGAGCATTTCAACATTGTAAGAGTGTGATTTTATTCCTGGATTTACGTCGATTACTTTAAATTCTTCCATAGATTGTGAAGTTTTGTAATACACCTTATTAGGGGCTGACTTCTCAAACTTTATTATTTTCTATTAATTTACAATTAGGTTTGTGAAGAATATTATAATATTTTGATTTGTTATTGTATTGCATTCAATGACGTTACATATATAGACACTTTATAGCCTTTCAATATTAACACAAAATGTGGCAAGCAAAACACACACGTTACCAGTAAATTCATCATTCAAATATCGGTCATGTATGACAAAGATAGACATTCATAGAATATATTTATATGAACGAAACAGATCCGAAGTTCGGACCGTGTTCCATACTTGCTTGAAACGACCTCAAGCGAGGCGATACCGTTTAGTACTAAATCGGCTTAAACACCGGTCACACCACCTAGCGTGATTATTGCTTGTAACGTCGTTGATTGCATTGACACCCCTAACAAATGGAGCCAATGTTATACAATTTTTTGGAGTAAATTTGATAGATCTATATTTTTGTCGACATGTACATAGTTTCACAACTAATAGTTGATATAAGGAATCGAAAACAGCAAGTAAAAAAAAATATTTATTTGATTTGTTAGGCTAGGGTATTGAACTAGCACAGCGATATGCGACAGGAAGTGGAGAGACCCTAGGAGTAGGAATCACCCGTTTATCACGTGATAATATTCTCTTGCGTGAACCCTAAGGACTCCTACTAATAAAAATACCTAAATGGATAATTTGTACAGCGTCGTTTTAGTAAAAATCACCTCAAGGGCGCTGTAGAAATCTTAATTACTAGACTGCATAATATTTCTAACTACATATTATAAACTATGCCATATTTTTTATTTATATTATGTACAGATATTGAATGAAGCAAAAGAAATCGGATTATTTTTATAGCGCCGTTTTGTAAAAAATCACCTGAGGAACGCTTTACAATTAAGCTTTATAAATAAATAATGTCTTTCCTCGAAAGGAAATGTTACATGATAATAGAGTACCTGTACAGATATACAAAATTAGCCATTGATTATAATTTATTTGTAATCAAGATTAATGTAGAGCGAATGGCAGAAGAAGTCGGGGATGCCCGAGGAATAAGTGAATCATATACCGTCTTAATTACTCTACCACCGAGGCTAGCATTTTTATACATTTTTTTAACAACTCTAACTAACTAACTAACTAACTAACCATCACGCCGTTTCCCCGCAAGGGTAGGCAGAGAGGACGGACCGCCATACAACTCTGTCTTGGCACACACTTCTTGCTTCATTTACATTCATACATCGTCTCATACACACTCTTCTGTTATTCTGACTCTTCACACGACCCGATTCAAGTATTTGATTTACTTGATCGTGCCATGTCTTTTCTCGGGCGTCCTCGACTTCTTCTTCCATTCACTTTCGCATCATATATTCTTTTTCACACTCCCTTTCTTCGTTCATTCGCTCTACATGCCCAAACCATCTAAGCGTCCCTTTCTTTAATCCTATCCATTACGCTCATCAGCCTTGCATTCTTTCCGGATATCCACATTTGTAATACGGCGGTCATCATCCGTCTCAAAGATCTCATTTCCACAGCATTCAGTCTACTTTCATCCTTCCTCTGCCAGTTCCATGCCTCACTGCCATACATCAGGGTTGGTATAAGCACTCCATTGTGGACTGCTAGCTTCGCTTCTTTGGACAATTTCTTATTTTTAACAGCGTTCAGTCCTCCATTAATGGAGTTTTCCTGCATTCAGAATATCCTTATCAGAATCTCTTGAAACATATTTCCTAAATACACGAACTCATCCACTTGCTCTAAGTATTCATCATTCACAACTATATTGCACGCTGTTCTCGTACTCTCTCTTTCAAACACCATCACTTTGGAATTACTTACATTCATCATCAACTCATTTTGCATACATACTTGGTTCATCCTAGACACGAGAAACTGTAGATCTTCCATATTGTCAGCAATCAGCACCGCATCATCCGCATACAAATATACTATTTTCACATTGTTCATTTCGCGCCCAAGCCCACACCTTTCAATTCTTGCATACAATTATCCATGTACAAATTGAACAACCACGGTGACATTACACAGCCTTGTTTTACACCTTTTGTGATGTTAAACCACTTCGTAAAATCACCGTTCACTCTAACACATGCAACGCTTCCCTCGTACAAGGACGCGATTGCCTGTATAAGATTTGTGTTAACTCCATACATGGATAATACCTTCCACAATTTGTCCCTATCAACTCGATCATACGCCTTTTTGCAAATCGACAAAAGCACAGAAAAGTTTCTGGTTTTTGCCAAAAAACTTCTCTGTAAGCATCCGCAATGAGAAAATTTGATCCATGTACCCCCTTCCACTCATGAAAGCACCTTGAATGTCCCAAATTTTTTCTTTTGTTTTCATTCTTACCCTTTCAATCAATATTCTACCATAAAGCTTGCCAACTGAACTTAGTAAGCTTATAGCCCTATGGTTCCCACATTCCATGCGTGACCCTTTACCTTTGTACAGAGGCATGATCACAGCCCTTCTCCAATCTAATGGCGTGTAACCCTCCTCTAAACACTGGTTAAAAAGTTTGCACAGCCATGTGAGAACTACACGGCTATCTCGATTTTTTATAATAAAATATATAATAGCTGAATGGTTAAGAAGCTCGACTACGAATTCAGAGGTCGTAGATAAATTTTATTGTTGTAAAATAATAAATAGTATATTTTCGGCACGTTCCAGAGTGGTAGATAAGTATGGTGAAAGACCACCATTCCAACATTCTTCTAAGGCAGTCGACTCTTAGATCAGCAACGTCATCGGCTATCGGAAGGCTGATGGAACCTAAACGCAATCCAAATACTAAGTTTGGAGATCGCGCTGCAAGAGTATCGGGGCCGAAGGCTTGAAATAAACTCGCTCCGGAACTAAGATGTATAACGAGCCCAACAGAATTTCGGTCCAAACTGAAAACTTCCCTTTTCAGACTCTTATGTCCTTAAATTCATTAAAAACAACATAATCTGTCTCTCGACGAATCACATTTAGATATGCAAATTTTAACCAAATCCTGTACCGTTGGACAAATTCAGAAAGTCCATTCTTTTAATTTCGCTCCCACGCCCTAAATCGGAAAAAATAAATAAGATTAAAATAAGTAAATAAAAAAAAATAAAAAATTCAAATCATAATAATAATTTTTAATTAATAATTGTGTTTATCTGATGGAACCTGCCAGGTAAGTATGTTCCTGTATATTTTCTTATTTAAACTAGGAATTAATATGTAATGATAGAAAGTAAGATCTGTACAGCGCCCTTGAGGTGATTTTTCACAAAAAAGGCGCTATACAAATCGTCCAAATATTATTATTATTTAGAATCAAAAAGTTGCTTTTGAAATGGTTTTAGCCGTGTTTGGTGACCAGTGTGAGCTTTTGAATATTTATTTAACACCTAGAAGCCAAACTCACAGTGTCATATATATATATTTTTTTACTGTTTTTTTTTTGATTTTGACTTTTCAGTAAGTGCAAAAATATCCTTAGTAAAATCAAGAAACCGTTTAACAACAAAAATAGTGTGTAAATTCATAAGCAATATATCTGAAAATAAATCAAAGAGTCTATTTCCATCCAAATAATACTTATTATGTTTTGAATAAATAATTTTTTTTTTTTTTTTTTCGAAGGAAGCAAAAACTTGGGGTGGGACATTGTATATTAAATAAAAACAATAAACTTTGTAAAACCCCACTTTTATTTGAGTTAATCAACCAGGTTTTTTCGCTTTTCAGGGCTTTTATCAAAATTTTGCTTTTATATCGGCTAGTACTGCTACTAAAGCAAAATTTTTACAAGAAAACTCTGAAGAAGCTTGAGAAAAGCGAAACCTGGTTGATTAACTCAAATAAAGTGGTGTTTTACAAAGTTTATTGTTTTATTTAATCATAAATAAATTATTAGTAATATATATAAATAAAACACAAACTTTGTTTATAACCACTTTATTACTTAATATTACGTCTACCGGTTTCGAAAGTACCCTTCCATCATCAGGATAATATTAAAATTAAAATGCTTTTTACGAATATGTATTAGTAATATTGTTACCGAATCCTAGCATTCACCTATGATATTCACTCATGTTTTTGCATTAATGAAGTTTCATGACAAAATTGTATTTAAGATTGTAATCAATATACTAATAAATTTACATGTCATTGCAATCGAATGAAACTGCTGTAATGTTTTTTTTAGTAATAAATGGTTGAGATAAGATAAGAAAAACCAATGATTTGTATAAAAAATAATTTAAAAACTGCAAAAAAATTCTTCGATCCAGTTCCAAAAATAACCGGTTCCTCAGAGAAATAATATCGACGGTTCCAGTGACCGGCTTGGAACCGGTTCCTTTAAACCGGGAAAGGAATATCGACCATCTCTAGTGGTTATCTACTGACCTTTGACCAGAGTGATTACACGCGAGACGAACTCAGACATCAACTTTACGCTTAGCCTCAAAAACATACATACTTGGAGTAAGAATATATATACATGGACAGGTACCTTTGCGAAGCAGGGCAGTCAGTATTGTTGACTCTATACTAACTTGATACAAAGAGACAAAGATATGTTGAAGGAAGTTGGATAGCCTCTTAGTTACCGCCCACATGGAATTCGGACATTTTAAATAAACATGCGGACGATGCGGTGCTGATTGCTGACAATATGGAAGATCTACAGTGTCTCGTGTCTAGGGTGAACCAAGTATGTATGCAAAATGAGTTGATGATGAATGTAAGTAAGTCCAAAGTGATGGTGTTTGAAAGAGAGAGTACGAGAACAGCGTGCAATATAGTTGTGAATGATGAATACTTGGAGCAAGTGGATGAGTTTGTGTATTTAGGAAGTATGTTTACAAGAGACGGAAAGGCTGATAAGGATATTGAAAGAAGGGTGAATGCAGGAAACTCCATTAATGGAGGACTGAACGCTGTTGGGGCAAATAAGAAATTGTCCAAAGAAACGAAGCTAGCAGTCCACAATGGAGTGCTTATACCAACCCTGATGTATGGCAGTGAGGCATGGAACTGGCAGAGGAGGGATGAAAGTAGACTGAATGCTGTGGAAATGAGATCTTTGAGACGGATGTGCGGTAAAACCATGTATGACCGTATAACAAATGTGGATATCCGGAAAGAATGCAAGGCTGATATGAGCGTAATGGATAGGATCAAGAAAGGGACGCTTAGATGGTTTGGGCATGTAGAGCGAATGAACGAAGAAAGGAGTGTGAAAAGAATATATGATGCGAAAGTGAATGGAAGAAGAAGTCGAGGACGCCCGAGAAAGACATGGCACGATCAAGTAAATCAAATACTTGAATCGGGTCATGTGAAGAGTCAGAATAACAGAAGAGTATGTATGAGACGATGTATGAATGTAAATGAAGCAAGAAGTGTGTGTCAAGACAGAGTTGTATGGCGGTCCGTCCTCTCTCCCTACCCCTGCGGGGAAACGGCGTGATGGTTAGTTAGTTAGTTAAACATATTTGAACATCATATACAAAAAAATATCAATACACCATTCAATATGCGGACTAGCGACGAGTCGTTCACGTGTGAAGCGCTTCGTACAGATCACATGTCACTCTGCGCTGCACAGTTCGCTTCGACTCTCGTGAGCGAGCGCTTCATATGAACTGTATGAAGTTAAGCTTCATCCGCTTCGTGTGTTACTGTGTCACTCCGACCACTCAGTATAGCACACCACCGCATCCACGAATGAAATGAATACATACGTAAGAAGTTAACTCTGGTAGGTAGGTAACTGTCTCTGCAGAAGGCGTGATCGTGATCCTGTCGCGACACTAACATCAACTCCGGTTCCAGATGAACAGGGAGGTGTAGGTGTAGGTGTGGGTGCAGACATAGATAGATCGGTGTATTTTTTATTTTTATTTATTTATTTATTTATTTTATATTTGCAAAAACAGTTTTACACCAAAAGACATTGCAAAAAACACAAAAATGGTAATCAGAATTACACAAAAAATTAAAGTAAAAAGAAGTTTAAAAAACAAAAAAAAATAGTTTTCGAAGTACATAATATAGTTATAACTTAATAGCTAGTTCTTGCTTAAACTTGTTGTAGCTCGTGTGAAAAAATATCCAAATTTCCTGCGAGGCAGTTAATTAACCTAGTTAGTCTTCCCAGGGGCATCACCATTGGTAAGTTAGTTCTGCACCTGGGGAAGAAAACAGAAGCCTGTGTTGGCGGCCACGCGTGAAATTATCAGGGACATAAAATCCAATTTCCGCAAGGATGTCAGGTATTAATAATACACCGTTCAGGAGTTTATGAGCAAAAAGCAGTAATGCTATATCCCTCCTCGAACTAAGGCTGCAGATACCCAGCATTCCCGAGATAAACGCTGTTGAAACAGCCATGGGTAAAAACCAAACTCTCTCATGTAGAGAAACCGTAAAATTTTCTTTTGAATTTTCTCGACCATTAGTACATAGGCGGTGTCCTCTCTGGCCCCCATACCTGAGATCCACTCTCGAGAATGCTACGCACTAAGCTAAAGTAAAGCAGCCTTATCACTGCAAGATTTGTCAACTCCCCCTTGAATTTTGTGAAGGACAAAACCCAACATTTTTTGTGGCTGATTTGCAGATCTTTTCGATGTGATTATGAAACGTCAAACGAGCGTCAAATACTGTTCCCAAGTCCTTAGCCGTATGCTTCAGAGACGTATCTTTCATTTTGTAATTGAAATATACGGTCTTGTGTGACCTCGTGAAGCACATAACGGAACATTTTTGGAAGTTAAAACTGAGTTTGTTAGCAATACTCCAGTCAATAATTGTATTAATATCTTCCTGAAGATGCCTACAGTCTTCCAATGATCTTATTTGAATAAATAATTTTATGTCATCAGCAAAAAAGTAAAAAAACGAGCGTATTTAATATTATTTTTAATGTTATTTATAAAGATTAAAATAATAAGGGTCCCAAATTGATCCTTGTGGCACACCAGAGTTTGTGGGATACGCGTCGGAGTTGTATGAACCGTAAGATATTTGAATTGTTCTCTTTTCCGTTCAAATAGTTACAAAAAAAAGTTTCATTAAATTACAGATAATCCAATTTCCTCAAGTCTACTTAAGGAGAACTAGGTGATCAACCTTTATCGAAAGCTTTCGCAAAATCGTGGTATGATGTGTCAACTTG
This sequence comes from Drusus annulatus, assembly GCA_022651775.1. NCBI lineage: Eukaryota > Metazoa > Arthropoda > Insecta > Trichoptera > Limnephilidae > Drusus > Drusus annulatus. The sequence goes on along the minus strand of JAGWCC010001176.1, from coordinate 33,045 downwards.
CTCGTTATTATCTAGTGCTCTAGATACGTAATCTGTAAATATCATCAAATTTGTAGTGGTTGATCGGCCGATGTCTAAATCCGTGTTGCTGTTCGATCAAAAACGGTTCGACTTTTGGCGTATAAATATTTATGCAAAATTATTTCCAGTAATTTTGCAGGTGCGGAAAAGTATTGCTACAGGCCTGTAGTTATTAGCGTGACACTTGTCGCCATCTTTGTGTAAAGGTGTGACTTTTTTGACACAGTTTCCACAGCTTAGGAAAAATTCCATTTTGAATCGTGGTATTATATATATGCAACAGTGGTTTAGACAATGGTTCGGAACATCCCTTGATAACAAAGGGGTGGAATTAAGTCAGGACCAAACGATGTTTTTGGTTTCAGTATTTTAACTCCTAAACAGAAATCCGCGGTATCGATGCGTTATCAATCGAAATGTTTTGCGCAAAAATGTTGATCCAGCCAACCCCCGGTACGTAAGATTCAAAATCAACCTTTTCCTGATTATATACAGATTTAAAGTATTTTGCGAAAAGCTTCCGGTATGTCGGCTCCTTCGTATGTGCAATCATTGAAGTTAATGTGATTTAAAAAACCTCCATTACATTTTTGTCAGAAATATATTTCCAGAAGGATTTAGGATCATGTTTGACATTGTTTTCTACGTTCAAGATATAGTTTTTATGTGCAATTGAAATGTTACGTTTAATTTTTGTACGATAAAATTTTGAACGCAATTCGTGTTCACTTTCCAAAGCTGATCGTTTTCCACCGCCGATGATGTATGAATTTCTCATCTTTATGTCCTTGATAATATCACGTGTAAACCATCTAGGATAGTTTTTCGTTTCGCGGCGCTTTTTTTCCCTTGGAAAACATTGATCAAAGTACGCGTATAAAGTGTCGTATAAGTATTTAACTGCCTCGTCGACATCGGAAAGCTCCAAGATAGCCTGCCAATTGTGGTCACGCAGTTGGCTGTATAGCTTTTTAAAGTCTCCTTTGCTGAAATTCCAACCGCGGAAATTGTTTTCAGAATGGAGATGAAGATTTTTCAACGGCCTAACAAGTTTAAGGCTGATTTCTGACAATAGTGTTGGATGATAATTATCTTCGGGAACCAGACAGAAATCTGATTTTTTCTACAATCATATTAAAGTTACTTAAAAACTAGATCTAAAGTACGATTAAAAGAATTTAGCACTGTATTCAGTTATTCTCGCTACTAGGGCGGGTTATGGAAGAAGCCCCTGATGGATTGCCTACCGACCTGGTCGACTGTCGCTGAGGGATGAAACCTGTTCAAACGCCGAGTTAGATCAAATGTGTTGCCACCTTTTATCGAAAGTCCCTTCGAACAGAAATTGCACTTCGACTGATTATCTCCACAATCCTTAACACCTCACAGAACTACGTTTCTTTTGCGAAACGCTAGACATCTTCACAGGTAAATAAAGTTAGGTGGGTATTAAAATTAAAGCAGTAAATATTCCAATGCAACTAAGTATTTAAAATTTTAAACCACATTGGGAACCGAGGTGAAATGTTTGGAAAAATGATAATATTTAAATATCATTGAAATATTAACGTCAGTAAAACGTTGGCTTTCAGTGCGTACCATTTTATTATTTAAATAAATCAAAAACCTAGAAAAAATATGACTTAGATGGAATAAAATTACAAATAAGTTTTTTTGTCGCTTAAGTTTGTTTGGAATTGGCGAAATCAAAACCGTAGCGTCTAAGCTCTTCTGGCATAAGCAACATACATGTACCAATTTGGCGTTTAAGGCTTACATAGATTTAGCACTTGCACCTTTTTACTTTTCCTATCTAAATGTCTGTTAGAAATGTAGCGTCGATTTTGGTGAAGGGAACCACGCGGGGTGAAGCGGACTACCCAACTTGCATCGTCTCGTGAACTCTTTTCCAAAGTATCTAAATGTCTCGTTAGAACCAAAGTGACACCCCCCCAACTTGCAGTGACACCCCCAACTTGCGTCGTCTCGTGAACTATAGCTCCCTCAACCAAAGTGAACTCTAGCTCCCCTCAGCGGACTACCCCCTCAACCAAAGTGACACCCCCCAACTTGCGTCGTCTCGTGAACTATAGCTCCCTCAACCAAAGTGACACCCCCCAACTTGCATCGTCTCGTGAACTATAGCTCCCTCAACCAAAGTGACACCCCCCAACTTGCGTCGTCTCGTGAACTATAGCTCCCTCAACCAAAGTGACACCCCCCAACTGTTTCTCCACGTGTCTCGGCAGTACGAGGCTCACGTGCAGGGGTCGGTTGTGTTCTGTGACCTCGAGAAATATTTAAATTAAATTTCGGGTGAAGTGTGCGGTTTTTTTAATTTTGGGGATATCCGGTTTTACAACTACTGCACATCAGAAAGGATATTGTGTTGTAAATCCAATTATATTGTTTACATACTGATAGCTAACGCAAGTACAACAAAATATTTGCTCTGTTATTGCTTTCAGGAAAATATATATCGCGTCATTAATAAAATAAACGGAAGTTTCAAGGGTGCAGCGGACCATGCCACGAACGAACAAGAAACAGCTGGGAGGTTGTAAGTGTTGCAGCTATGACCCCAGTACTTTAGAGGAGGCTCTCGAAGACATTTTCAGAGGCAACACAACCAGAAAAGCAGATTTCTTTAAATTCATTTAATTGTCGAATTCTTGTAAAGAAATCACCCACGAATCTGCGAAATCCCTTGACAATAATAATAGATTTGCTACCCCACAATAACACTCATTATTAAAACAACAGTTTTCTTTGTAGCTGCTGAGATAGATACGAGTATATCTGTGTGTGAAAGGAAGAGGGGGATGAGTGTCAATAAAATCGAGTTTTGAGTTAAGTTTTAATTTGCAAAGTTATTCCTTAGATACATATCTAGCAAGGAAAAAATAGATGAGTCAGAAAATAAAAAATAACGTGCTATTATTTTCTTGAAAAAGAACATGTGACAAATGACAAATTACACACCAAACACAAAATTCCTCAATTTTGTTTTGGCTGTCCTGAACATCTGCGTTTATTGACGCATTCCTCTCTTCCTTCCGCACACAGATATTCGTCATCGTATTTTAAATATAAGCCAAAGGAACCTCAAGCGAATATATTACAGTATTAAGCGCCACTTAAAAAAAAGGTGAATGCCAGAGGAATTCATGTCTCATTACTTTAGCTAAATACAGTTTTTATTTTGTTTTTCTATAAAGTTACACATAATTCATTCACAAAGTCATTGCAATCCAAAGCAATAATATTTAACATAACCAAAGTCATTTAAAAGGATTAACAAAATTCTCAAAAACTTCAAATGCATTTTTTTCGAAACTACCAAATAGACGTATAAGTCTCTCTGGTTGTTAGCGCCTCAATATGTTTGCCTGTGGAGTGGTAGTTATGACACCTGAAAAATAATTTAAGAAGGTTTGATTAAAAATGTACATTGAAGGAGGAAAATTATCATAAAAAGTATTGTAAATGCTATTTAAGTAGTAAGTAATAAATAAAGAATACAAAAGAAAAAAAACAACTTTCAAAGCTTAAATATTTAAAAATTAGAATGAACTTATGCAGTTTCATGCTACGCTGTGTTATGAATTATTAAAACAATTCCTCTGCTTTGTCCGGATATACGGGTAGGGAGGGGGTCTCGAGTTCGGGTCTCGGTGGCAACCTAATATTCTTTTAATTTTCTGTGTCTTTCTTCTATTTGATATATCAGTATCTCTCTCCAAGTATCATATTATCATATTTCTGCACTTTCCGATATTTCTATTTTAGAACTGTTCATTTATGGTGGAGTTAAAAGCATTACATCCTCAGAGCGAGAATGTATGGAGAGAGAGCCAAATATTTTTATCCAACCTATACAAATTTACGAAAATAACTTTCTCCGGGTTTTTACGTAGTAAATCGTGAGAGAGAAAGAGACAAAACAAGTTCTCACATATTATTGCACCACCATTCGGTATGTAAGCATGTTTTACATCACCCGCGTCTCCGGTGAATCCGCCCGCTTGGTTTTGTTATGCGACATAACAGAACATAACTCAACGATTTTTTAGGTTATATCCTATATTTTTGTTTATAACAATAGTGTGAAAAAGTAGTTACAATAATAATAATAATTATTATAAAGTTTTATTCCAGAAGGTTTGCAGGAATAGTGCAATGCAATACCTTCCACAATTGATTATAATACATAGTAGTTATAATAATAAAATAAAGGTTGTAATACACACAATAATAATAATAAAAAAAATGAACCTAAATTCATCAGAAAAAAAACAAATTGAAATAATACATTTACAAAATATTAATGGAGGATTTTAGGCCTCATTTCTGCAAAACGCCATCGAGAGGGAGTCCATCCTGGCAGCGTTAAGATTGATGGGTGATATCTTACTGTCCACGTGCTAAAAAGGGTACGGATCCCGCTGCGGGATTCAAACTCGATCCATCCAAACGCTAGCTGAATAAGTTGTTTCTCTTAGTAGTGAATGTCATTTTTATTTACAAATAAACAAAAAGATTATGTCGACACGTGTTATATGAATGGAGTCCTAGCACGCCCGAGTCGGGCGAAAATCACCAATACTGACTACAGAAGCGCTCCCTTCTGTATATTATGGCTCTGAGATTACATCTTTATAAAAATTACACTTTAATGCAAAAGGTGCCCGAAGTGTCCAACAAACACTACCATTAAACAAATGATCAATAAAAAATACAAATAGAATGCTTACGTACGAGGGAACATTTTCTGAATGGATCTCCAGTGAGGCCAGGAGGACACCTACAGATGGGGTTGTGCTTTAGGGTGTGGCACTGGGCACGCGGCCCGCACACGCCGGGGCAGGGGTCGACGCACTTCTGCTTGATGCACGCTTTGGACGGGTCGCACTCCGAGTTGGCCTCGCACTCGGGCCGGCAGTTGGGCGGCGCGCCCACGAAGTCCTGCAGGCAGGAGCAGGTGGGGTTGCCCTTAACCAGCTTACACTGGCCGTTGGCGCCGCACGGCGACGGCTCACATGGATTTGGCTGGATATCTGGAGATGACGCCGCTATAATCAGATTGCGAAATATTCAAAATTTATTCAGAAACGTGGTTAGTTATATATAGTTATGAATCAAATAAAAAAACTAAGCTCTTTTAGATTAAATTGGTCCAACAAGGCCTGGAAATGTTTTTGAAATATTACGAAATCAAATATTCAATCGCAGATCTATGCTCTAAAAGGCAAAACAAAACTACAGCTGCTATTTAATATTTAATATTTCTATTTTAATATTTTTATTCGCGGTGGAGTTCCGTTTGAATGATAGTGACATGAAGGGTGGGAGCAGTTGGGACCCTCGGGCGGTATTCACTGGAACAAACAATTAACACAGCAAAAGGTTGTAATTGGTCCGGTCTAACGATAAACAGTGGAACAGAGAAATAACGTTGTTTTATTAAATCATTGCAGCTGCACTACTCTAACCAAAGTACATTTTTAGATTTTATTCGACAGATCTCTAATAATAGTGATAATTAGGACCCGCAGACGCTGTGGTAAAATGAAGAATTCCAGAGCCGCTCGTTATTAAAGGGAAATCAGTTACAATATCGTTTAATTAAATTAAATAACACTGTTTTAAAGTGCGTTTTTTGTATTTTGAACGCCAACCGGTTTCGCTTCGATCAAGCTTCGTCAGGCCACATATAATAATTAATAATTATATAACCGTAGTTTAAATCAAAGTGATATTTTATTTAATATAATGTCTAACTACAAAGTGATTGCTTCATATGAAAAAAAAACGTTAATATAGAGTCATATTCATTTCAACCACCCTGTAGTGGATGAAGATACATTGTGTAAACCACGAGAAGCTTGGCCTGAACAATTTCAAATTTTTGTTTGTTTTTCAATTAATTAGTTTTCACTAGTGTGAATACCTAAATTAACCTTTGTTGTGCATAACCATATATCGAACTTTTAGTCCGGTCGTCGTGTGATATTAATTGTATATTTCAATTGTATATAAACCTATACAATTCAACAAAGTATTGTAACAAAATAACAAGCAACAAAACTGTTTGTACGACGCATTCCCCGTTATAAACAAAACGACAGAAATAAAATAGCTGGGTTTAATTGTTGACCAACGCATGAAATGGAATAGACATATATCAGGAAATGTATTTATATATTTATTAGATTAAGAAATACTCTTGAGTTAGATAATTAAAAAAAAGTTTATTTCATTACGAAATTATCGGTCGGGGTGTTGCATAATATGATAAAAGTGTTAAACCCTGTAAATGTGGTTTAAAGAGAAATTATCAAAGTAATACTGAAAAAACAGCTATATTCCCAACAAAAACACTTTTTAAAATATTTTTAGTTCTGAAAATAGAAGATTTCTATTAGAAACACTCAATTTTACAATTTTTTTAAGATTATCTTTCTCATATTTAAAAATATTATTTTGGATATTAATATTTACGTTCATAACTTCGTGATTCATTTTGATAATTTATTTTTATAATCGCGCAATATGAGAGGCATTTTAAATTTACCATATATTTTGTTTTTGCATTTATGTTACGAAAAGTTCTGATGACAGCAACAACAAATTGAAAACATTAGCACTGGAATTTTCACGGCCACATTTTCGGGAATAATGCCCCCTGATTTTTTTAAATCCTTGATTTGTGCTTCTTGGACCTTTCTGGTCGATTGACCTATCCCCAATAATGCACTTTGTATTATTTCTGGCCCGTGAACAAATAACTTACGCAGCGTAGGAGGCATGGCGTACCAGGAGCACTTTTGCACAAAATATTTGGCCGAGGCCAGTACATACTTTCGGAATATACTGCAAACAAAACCCCATTTCGAAAGCAAAAACATATATTTTTATAACTCTATGAAACCGAATATACATATTACATAGCGTAAAACCAAACGTTCAATGGTGAGATTAAGCACAGTCTGCAAATCAACACGAACCGAAGTATCACTAACATTGAATATTTCAGGTTCTGGGTGACATTGCTTTTTTGCGGCCTTCGCGATTTTATAAGACGGGTATATCTTTGGAGCGTTTGATTTTATTACATTGTATTGCTGTCTACATAAACCCGCTTCCACTATTAGTGCCACAACTTCCTCTCCTGGCATGGTTACTGTTTCGAGGGAATCTCTATAGGCTTTCGAATGTTTACTGAGACTTGATGAATCAAATTAAATTAGTTTTTGTTCCTCACAATATACCCTGATCGGATAAGCCGTAGTCCCCCTGGCTCTGGGAAGTTGTGTTTCTTGTGCGGCATTCATATTTAATTTTATGCTACAATTTACCGGAAAATATAAGATTAACCAATTTTTGAGGTTTTACTTGACCACATAATAAGATAATTTCACAATATTTTAATTCTACCTTAATCTAGCAGCTGTTCTGATTTGATAAAAATAATTTTGGACATTCATATGGAATAGATGGTGATAAAACAGTTGACGATATTTAATGAACTCACCGAAGGCCGTTACGGACATCAACAGGAACACGGCAAGGAACATGTTTGCAGTGCTAATATCACTGATGCTTAGAGATGGTTAGAGGTAGTTATATAGTCAGAGATGGTCGATAATATTTCTCTGAGAAACCGGTTACGTTTCATCTGAAAAGAAAAAAGTTGCCATAAAAAATGTATTTAAATAAAGCAATAACACAATTCTGATAGGTGACTCTTTACAACATTATGTACTCGACTTGGTAAAAATACTACAACGTTAGAAAATGCATTTTTCAGACGACTTTCTGATTTGTATTTGAGCATGTATGTAAAAAACAATAGTCGACAGTTTTCACATCTGCCCTGATGATTTCCAACGCGAGTCGGTCCGAAACGTTGGCCAGAGAGTTAGTAATGAAAAAATCCTCTAAACATAACATTCGTGAGAACATCATCAAATTTTCTTGCAAAATAAAACGACGTTTATTCTGGCTTAGAAAATGACAGAGATATACACCAATACACATCGTCCTAAGTTTGTGTTGTTGTCAACTCTGATCGCGCGACCTTCAACCTACTGTAGTTTTGATATTTTCAAATAACTTGTTTTTTGGCAAAATGGAAGTATGCGATATATTTAAATGTTTCCACATTCCAATACTCTGACCTCGAGCTGACAACGCCAACAGGTGACGCGAGGACATAACAGATTCTGGGGATATCTACCACTCTTGGACGTTCTTCCAATATTCTTTATATAATTTTATATTAATCAAGGGTGAAATAGCACAATACATTTTTAAATAGACGCACGTCGCGATTCGAACTCGCGGCCTCTGTATTCCAAGCTGAATTTCAAGTAATTTATTTACGCCCTAGTGGGCTTTTACATCAAATATATACAATACAATTATGTTAACAAAGTTAGAGCATTATGTTATGAAAGTACATTAAGAAATAAAAATACATTCAAAAGTATAGAAGAGAAAAAATAAACATATGCATATAATATATCCACTATGGTAAACTAATGTGGTAAACTCGTATATTTCAGTAAAATATTTATGAAGAGTTCGTTTTATCACTAATACTGAATCTCCAAATACTCGTATGTCAACATTCCCAAATCTATTGGCAAGATTATGCAGTTGATTTGAGGTGTGTGAGCAGCTGATAGCTAGTTTTAAAATGTTCGCAGAAAAGGTAGCAATTAGTCTCGTATTCCTGGTCCGTACATATAATTTTATTTTGGTGAGAATATCAGGGCTGTCACAATATCATGATTAATAAATTTATTTAATAGGACAAGGTTTGAAACAATCCGCCTATCGGACAGCGTAATAAAATTTAGCGGTTTCATCAAATTTATATAGTTAATGTTTTTTTATTGGAATATTCAGCATATATTTAATAAATCTTAAGAATTAACATGCATTTAATTTTACATACAGATTCAATAAAATAAATAATTAAGAAAAAAATGGGCCTTGGCGGACCCCACTAATAGCTTCGAAAATGTGAAATTCTACACAATTTATTTCAACACAAGGCTCTCTGTTGCTAAGGTAACTGTTAATCCAACTCAAAAAAGTACCCTCGATTCCCATCAGACTTGGTTTGCGTCTAAGTCAAAAGCTCATCAGTTATAAAATTTTCCTTCGCGAAGAAGTTACTTAGAGTCTATCAACCTGTGATAAAGTCGTGCTGGTTGGGTTCAATAATATTATTGATTTTTTTTATAACGTATGCAGAAATGTTGATTCCCATCGGGTCAAATAAAAAATAATTTCCTTAAGGAGCTTGTTATGTAAATTGGCGCCATCAATTCCAATGGGCGGCGCGTGACTTCTGGGTGTGCTAGAGTGTTAAGATTTAATAATATGACGTAATAGACGTTGTTGTTTCCGATTTTTTTTTAGAAGATTTTCATGAAGGTTTATAAATCGGTATGCTTTACGCCTCTGGGGGTTTTCTGTTCAGTGATTATTTATTTATCTTAATTAGAATTTCTTTGAAAACATCCCTAATTTGCTTTGTTTCGGTTTTCTCCTTTCTTCTATCATTATAACTCAATGTCCTAACTATCTACTGAAAACCATATACTCATTGTCATAAAATATTTATTTTCTTTGTTACTTGCTATATTTACACTGTTTGCATTTTTAGAATCGTTTACTTACAATACTTGAATATTAATGTTTTAAGTGCCCACATATTAACTGTCCTCAATCATATTTCCTTTTCTTTGATTTGACAAATGTGTTTATATGAATTAATTTGTTTCATCTGAATTTTTATACCCTTAGCTCCTAGTAAATTGTTTTTAATCTGTTGATGTACACATACACTGTTATATCCATATCTGAACCTTTTCTCCCGTGATTTATGATAACGATCATTATTTTAGATAGTTTTAATTTGTATACATATTATGTATTATTTTCTCCTTGTTAGTTAATCTTATTAGCATAATTAATTTAGCATGAAGCGCACTTGAGGTGAAATATCACAAAACTGCGCTATATAAGTTAACTGTTATTATTATTATATTAGATGACATCGTTGGGTGTTCTAATGTAAAAGATTAAAAATGCATACGGACACGATTATTGCAAAATTAAAAAAAATATTATTTTACAAAAATTAAACATAGGTATATTGAAACCTTGTCAGAACTAATATTTTTTGTTACTTTACTTCATGTTTTTACAATATTTTACACACATTGTCCTCTACACTAGGAGTTGACCTGATGCGGAGGATATTTTTCAAATTATATGATAAAACAATTTAAAGTTGAAAATATAAAAGAAAATTTAGCTACTTTAACGTAAATAAGTTAAAATAAATAAATTAATCAAGTATCACCATTATTATGAATACATATAATTATAAATTTGGAGGATTGTAACCAGTTCCAAACATGTTTATTGTATTGTGCAAGTGTAGATGTTTTGATTTGTGTAGGAAGAGAATTATAAAGGAATAGCCTGGTATCTGTAATGTTTTGTCTAAGGATGTGTATGTTTTAGGTATTTGGAGCAGATGTGTATGTCTTGATCTAGTGTTGTGAGTATTTTGTGAGGTGACAAACATATTTATATTTTTATAGAGGAAAGTTAGTATATGTTTAGTAAATATTTTTTGTATGGTAAGCACTATTATATATATATATATATATATATATATATATATATATATATATATATATATATATATATATATTTATATATTTATATATTTAAGTCGTTTAAAAATTGGACTTCACCATATGAAAAGGTCAGGGTGATCGCATTGGTAAACTCAGTCGGTGTAACTCTTTTTTAGGGCTTGGGCTTATTCCCATGGGATCATCATGATTGGCAAGTTATTAAAGAGAGCAGATTATCGGATCATTTCCTTAAAAAATTCTTTACTGCTCATCAGTTCGCACTCATCTAGAATTTTCCAGTGTCATCTGGTCTCCTTTCTATACCGTTCATATTCATCATATTGAATCCATACAACATCGCTTCTTACGGGAAATTGCATGGAGATTAGGGCGGGAAAGAGGCGATTATTCATGTGATGAAGTTGAACAAACAAAATTATTGATTGTATTAATGACTCACCTTCTTTGTTGCAACTCATTCAGTTTAACATTCTTTGCCGTAGACTCATAAACAATGGATTGCTGTTCCTCGACCATGGCTCTACTAATTATGGGTATTGTTCTCCACTGTCCAGAATGTCTAGACTTGTCAACTCAAGTCATGATCTTGAAATTTTCGGTAGCAGTCTAAATGATTTCTTAATGAATCTTCGAAAAATATAATTTATTATGTCTATCATGATTGACTCTACTAAAACCCTATTCAGTCTTTGATTCAAATGTTTATTTTTTTCATTGATTCATTCAAATGTTATGGATGTGCTGTTCTTTCTCTGTTGCTTTTTTCTTTTTATATCGTGCTGTGTATTTTTGTCATTGATTCATTCAAATGTTATGGATGTGCTGTTCTTTCTCTGTTGCTTTTTTCTTTTCATATCGTGCTGTGTATTTTTGTCATTGATTCATTCAAATGTTATGGATGCTGTGTATTTTTTTGTTATTGGACAATGGTCCGTCAATATAAAAATAAATAAATAATAAAAAGCTACCGGGAGTTACGAGTGTGCAACCTTTGCCCGACCAGCAGCAAGGTACTTGTCCATGTCCTTCGAGCCAGCAATACACACTCTTCAACGCGGGTTTTCACAATTCTTTAAACTCGGTTTCTATCTGCGCGGTCGTTAATTTCAAGTCCAACGATTGCGTAACGGACTGGACTCGCATTTTTTTTATAAGATTACGCAAAAGTATCGCAATACTTACAATTGTCAAACGCTATCTACTCACTGTATTTAACTGAAATGTTACCAGACCTTGTTCGATGAATCATATTTCCCAAGGGTGAAAGCAATTTTCGATTTGTGGCACCATCAAAAACCTTTAAAACAGTCCTCGTTTGTACGAGGTGGTCAAATATTTCGGCTGTTGGGATTGTAATGGCCAACCAGTTTAGCACATGTGCAGCCTACCTATGTCACTAAACCTTCATACCAATCTCCTATTGAATCCTAATTGCACCCATCAATGTCTTTCTGTCTCATAAATTATATCCTAACATCGCTTTCTAAAATTCCTTTTAACATGTATTATTCCATAGACCACATGTTTGGACTTTGATACTTTTAGTTTGTCCATGCAGGTATCAAACCAGAGCTATTCTGTAAAAACACCCACTATTGTTTTACTACCATTGTACACTTAAACGCAAATTTTAAACCATGTTCAGTTAAAGGTTTGATTATAATATTATATAAATTCTTCCAATTAAAAGTATTCAAGAGAAAGTTATTATATTTTATTCAACATCCCCGAACAAGGCCTTACCCAAGGAGCACTCGAGCGGTCGCGCAGCGATTTTTACAGGTTGTTTGTTTTAGGGTCAGCACCCAAAAATATAAACTTTTTGGCAGTCTAATAGAAGCAATACTACAAATGACTTATTTTTTAATCATATACGGGTGGTTAAAAAAGTGTACTAGGTTTCCAGTGAATACGATTTTTTGCAGTAATCTTCGAAATTCTTTTCGAAATGTGAACTGGAGTTTGAGGTAAAACACGAAAATTTCTTCGCTGGTTTTCAAATTGCACCTTATACTGAAATTTCAATATTTTTCTCGACGAATTAAAACAGTTTTTTTTTTGGTTTAAGTTTAATTTTGTACCCTGATGATGTTTAGGTTAAGCGAAACCGGTCGGTCATAATTTTTTAAATAAAATCTGTGGTCTTATCCAAAGTTATTATTTCATTTTCATTAAACATATGTCAAACCACAAAGTAATTGCTTTCTACGCAAATATATATATATATATATATATATATATATATATATATATTTTTTTTTTTTTTTATGAATTGGAAACATTAGAATTTTTCTTAAAAACTCATAGAAAATTTACAGTTAAATCATTAGTAGTTTTGCTTGTATTGGAAGGTTACAACGGGACCCTTAGTGCCATTTTTGGGTACTGATGCTTAAAAATCAGAATACAATAAGCTATGATCATGTTTTTATGGGAGGGAAATTGCGGTGACCATAAAAAAATACCATGAGACAAAAATCCTTTAATAATAATAATAATAAATGGATAACTTTTATAGCGCCGTTTTTTAGGGAAAATCACCTCAAGGGCGCTTTACATTGAAGCGAATACATATTTCTTTCTGGGGTGTGGTTAGTTCAAGGTGCTTCAAACACCATCAAATCAACGATCGGTGCCATTTTGAATATTCGTCTCTCGAACAGTTTCCGTTTAACATTTTTGGCCCGCTTTAGCTTTTAATTAAATTTTGATCAGCTCACACGATAACAACACGACCACAATCTTTGAAAGCCGATCAAATTTTGATAAAAAGTTGACACAGGCTGAGAATCAGCATTTCACGCGGACTGTTCAAGTGTAAAAAATCAAAATGGCGCTGATTGTCGTTACGATGGTCGCTAACCCCACATGTGACTGAATAAAACTACACCTTCTTAAAATTTATTTGAAATAATACATTTGGACTCAGTTCAAGACTTGAGGAAGTGGATAGGAATTTTACCCAGTACCATCTTTGCTTGGTATTTTAATTCAGTATGTGAATTAAAATAGTATCATGAATGCAGGTGTACTTTGAACACAACAGTACGTCATAGTTATCATTTAAAGTAAAATAAAATGATTTATAATTATGGGCAAGCTGCAAATTTAATATATAACACATGAGGGTACCCGGGTACCCTTTGAGTCATCAGAAGGGGTAAGTTTTACTTAAGCGTTTTCCACTAACATACCACCCTTCACATATCCGACGGTTATGTTTAATTGTTCATTTTCACAATTGTGGAGAAGTCAGGAAGTTTCAGCCGGTTAGACTTACTAAAACAGGGTACCCGGGTACCCTTTCAGTCACGCAAAGGTTAAATTTAATTTATGTTGAAATACCCCGACCGTATTTAGTCTCAGACCTCGATATGATAGTAAAGTGACATAAGTATTTGTTTATAGTGGGCAGGAAGAAAGCAGCGGTTGGGTAGTACAGCTAGGCGACGGAGGGCCAAACGAATCCCTCCACCCAGGGCACAACGTTGGACACCCGCGTGTATGCCAAGGCGCAGGGGTTCTTTTTGAAGGCTGTGGATAGCCCCACCAGCAAGGGGGTGCAGGCGACTCGGTCCCCACTGATGATCTGAAGGGGCGAAGCCGCGTTGTAGCCCTGTTGAAACAAATCTTCCGTGAGCCACCATTTTTTAAAGAAACATTCGCGGGTTACAAATAACCTGATAATATTTGAAAAACTCTTACTGCCATCATAATCACTTTTTATTTTTAGTGAATACCACAAAAGAGTCCCAACTTCTCCCAACCGTCTGAAGCCAGTGAGACTATGGTATCCCCTATCGGGGTATGTTGTGAGGCTGAAGGTAGTGGGGAGGGGAAAGAGATGGGAAGAGGAAGGTAAGAAAGTACCTGGCCATTCAGACCTGGTCACTTTTTTTTTTTTTACATGAATACCGCACAAGAGTCTCAACTGCTCCCAACCGTCTAGAGCCAGTGAGACTATGGCATCCCCAATAGAGAGATGTTGTGAGGCTGAAGGTAGTAGGGAGAGGAAGGAGATGAGGAAAGGGAAGATTGGGAAGTACCTGGCTATTCAGATCTGGTCACTAAACACGGCTCAAGCCATTTCAAGTAACGTTTCAATTCTGAATGGCGGTCTTTTACCAGGGTGACACATAGCGTATCTACTACTCCGGAACGTGCCGCAAATATACCATATTCTATTTTGATGTCAATTAAATGTGTTATGACACGTATTAATTAAATACAATGTATTTGCGCACACCGGGTTTGAACCCGCGACCTTTGGATTCGTAGTCGAGCGTCTTACCACTTGACCATGCAAGCCTTCAAGCTATTATCATTTTTAAAATAGTCCGCCTGGTTTACTATCAAAAGACACAAATCGAGTTGGGCAAAATATGGATTTGCTGAATGATAGCGGTTGTGATTATGGAAAAAGTCAAACGGTTAATATTGAAGATTATATGGAACAAGAAAATAGCGTTAGAAATAGCAAGAAAATGAGTAAGAATATATGGAGAGTTTTTTTTACCCAACCTATACAAATTTGCTAAATATAAATAACTTTTTCCGGGGTTTTTCGTCGTACACCATGAGAGAGAAAGAGACAACAAAAATATCGCAAAATATTACACCGCTTTTAGGTATTGTAAAGATTTTTTCCGTCTCTTGATGTTGACAGCACTTTGGGATTATCGAATTATTAAAACTAATAATAATAAAAATATTTGGAAAATTTGTATAGTGCGGTTTTTGTGAAAAATCACCTCAAGGGCGCTGTGGCGCTATTAAGTATATAAAGACATTAAATTAATTAAAAACATGCATTATTATTTAAGCAAACGTTAAGCTATTCGTTTTGTAAGATATTCTGAATCTATAAATCATTCAATAGTATTTTTCATACTGTTTTGTTATGCGAACGCTCTTTGAGGTACTACTAAATAACATGTCTCTTGATATCTTCAACGTAAACCTTGAAGATTTCAAGAGACATGTTAAAAATATCTCTTAATTTACTTTTGTTACTTCCTTGTGTTTTGTAAATGGACATATACAGTCTGTAACACACAAAAAATATATTTATTAGTTTGTTTGTAAAAAAGTGTGTCTATGAAAACCCTTGCCACGCTTGTTTAGAGTAGTCAGGCAAAAGTGATAAAAACTAACTATGCTGCCTTGGATAGACAGGTCTCTATGTACATGACCTGTTCAAAAGAAAAGGTGAATTTTGAATTTTCGCGGGCTGTGTACATTCGATTATCGTTTTTTTCATTATTATGTTGGTACACATATGTTTATCATATGTTAGCATAATCAGTCATTTTGGATTAGTGGTTTGTTTTTGACAACTGGAAAGGTTAGTCACGTTTTTGTGTGTTCTTCGATTTTTTTATTTTTGAAAAAAATTGATCAAAGAATATGTATTAAATTTTGCGTTAAAAATGGAATAAAGCGCTCCAACGAACTTAAAATGTTGACTGTGGCATTCGGCGAGTCTACTTTGTCTCAAAAAAGTGTTTATAAGTGGTACAAGTGCTTTACAGAAGGCCGAGAAGATGTTAATGACGATGAGCGTCCTGGAGTTGTGGAAAAACAAATCATGGATTTTATTCTTTGATACATTTTTTTCAAAAGTAAAAAATCGAAGAACACACAAAAACGTGACTAACCTTTCCAGTTCTCAAAAACAAACCACTAATCCAAAATGGCTGATTATGCTAACATATAATAAACATATGTGTACCAACATATGAATGTGCACAGCCCGCGAAAATTAAAATTTTCACTTTTCTTTTGAACATGCCTCGTATATTAATACTCTAAGGTTGAGACTTGCCAGACATTCGTCGTCCTGCGACCTGGGCCGGGCGCACAGCAGCGTGTCGTTGTGGATCCCGTCCGGGAACAGCTGGCCGTCCCAGCCGAGCAGGGCGCACTCCCAGTCGGGCACGAGGAGCATGGTGGACTGAAATCAACACAAACACGTCATCTTGGAATAACGATATAAGGAGTGTTATGAAGCAGTTTCGCGACGCAAGTATTTTAAATTCTCGCGCCAATTCTACCGGCCTAATTACTTGTCATATTTGTTAATTGGTCACCCTGCAAGACAAACGTTGCAGATTTAAGCGTGACCCCCGGTAGCGATAGTTCACGGCCAAATTGAGTGGTCGCAGGTCGTGTCCTTGACCTAACGACGTTTCGCTGTTGCATTATCGAAACTAAATTGATTCCGCGATAATGGAGTCTGTTTCAAAGGACAGGGAGAAATACCCTAAACGTTAAACCGTAGACGAAGTTAAGTTTAACCCCGTTTTGAATTAAGTACGCGGGATTTAACCGCTGAGTATTTAGCCGCTGAGTGTTTAACCGCTGTGAGTGTTTAACCGCTGGAGCAGTACATCATCCATCACCAGCACAGCAGATACCGATGGGCTGTTATGCCCGAGTTTCCTGGCTTCACGAATTGCAGCAGAGACGACCGAACACGCGGTCTCCCGCGTCCGATACATTCGTGACAAAGTGACTGTAGATAAATTAATCATTAATTTAATACCAATCCACATAAAGATTCGAGACATGGTCCACCGAGTAAAAGCTTTTCCTGATGGCGTAAATTCGTATGCACCAAATATAGTCTTCCTATAGAAAGTCAGTTACCGAACATTATGAGAGTGTTTTCATTTAAATTACCTGCCCCTACTGTATTTAGGTTAATCTGTACTTTGCAGCGATAAGGAAGATTCTCACTCGACTCGTCATGATTCGAACTGCAGACACGATATCCCATATCTACGATTGAGCTAGTCGAGGTAACATCCTACCTCCATGAAATTACCCTCCTTATTTGAGTGTATTATTGTTTAAAAAGTTAGAGGGCTCGCAACCGTTACCTAACACGAGGTATAGCTAACATTTTTACCCAACGTATACAAATTTCCGATCACTTTCCCAGGGTTTTACGTCGTTTACCATGATGGAGAGAAAGAGACGAGAAAAATCTTCACATAATATTGCAGCACTTATAAGTATGTAAGGATGTTCTCTGTCCGCGCTAACTTCACATCACCGAGTCGTATAACATACGTCCACAGATTTTTAGGTTATTTTCTTTATTAGTGTTGATTAAAAAACTTGCAGTGGTTTTACAAATAAATCAAACACGATTGTGATATGTGCTATGCGTGAATGTTCAAATAAGACCAAACAAAGATTATAAAACATCACTTTTAAGAGGTATTTCAACAGTTTTTAATATTTTTGACCGAACTTTAGCATTTTCACATTTTTTAATGATATAAAGACATAAAATCAACAGAAAACTTCCATCATTATTTAGGAAAACCTTCTGTTATTAGTGTTTGTGTGATATTTTGACTTTGTAAATCATTTTAATGGTGTATTTATATTGTTTTCTTTGTGTTCAAATATGTGTATTTAAAAATGTCAGAATTCCATGTGGGCGGTAACTAATTGGCTTTCGGACGTCCTTTAATATATCTTTGTCACTTTTTATCGAGTCAATATGAAGTCAACAAAACTGACTACACTGTTGCGCAAATGTACCTCTTCATGTCCTCCAAGTACGAAATGCTCGTTTTTCTCCATGGGGTATAACTGGCTTGAAATTTTAAATAGCAAACTATGAACAAATCTACATGAGAACTTTAATTTCAACCCAAAAACACTTATTTTTGTAGATAATTTCATCATATTTTATAATTATAATTTAAATCATACATTTCTCATTGTTTTTTTTTTATTATTTTAATATTTTTTTCTCTCACTGTATGTATTAATAACCGCACACTTTATTTTTTTTTCTTTAGTTCAATTTTGTACTAATGAATAGTCACATTCTTAATAATCAGGTAAATTTGTCCAGTAGTCCAAAATTAGGTATATTTCATGTAAACTCTAAAATTTATCATTGTTCTTTAATCACCTTCGCAGTTGTCGTTTTGTCTCTTTCAATTCATATTATCTCTCTATTTCTTTCTGTTCCTTTGTTATTATTTTTTTTTGTTTTAAATGTTATTCTTTTGTTTTCTCATTGTTTTTTTAAATTTTATTTTATATTTTGTACTCCCTCTGTATGTATAAATAATCGCACACTTTGTATTTTTGATAAGTTTAATTTTGAACCCGGATGATGCTTAGGCTAAGGGAAACTAGTCGATCATAAAAAAAATAATATCCGTGGTTTTACAATGTTTCTATAAAAAGCTATTTTTTCATTTCTTTAAATATTTCAAACCACAAAGTGATTGCTTTCTGTGAAATTTTTTTTTAATAACTCCGTTAGTAACAAATAATTGCCTCTAAAATCATCACAAATTAGACTCTTTTTGTCGTATATTTTGCGGCTGAAAACAAAAAATCTCTCAAGCATTTGAGATATTTGCCACACCATTTGATTTAAAAAAAAAACAAATCCAAAACAAAATTTCATACGAAACAGGCCGCGAGTGCGTTCCACTTAGTAAAAAAAATGCCACCACGTGAGGGGCCGACGTTTTTAACGATCTCCCGGCCACGCTTGTGGAGACTCATCGATCTCAGACGATCAAATCAATTCACTTTCTAACCATTCTCTTCTTCCCCATCTGTTTTATCTCGCACTATCTTTAACTTAGTAATACATCTACGTTGGGGATGCCATAATACTACTGGCTCCGTGTGTTTTGCGGTATTCACATAAAAGAACATTAGGAACTTACTTTGGCATAGTTATATAACTCAGTCAGCCACCCAGTGTGGAGCCAGGCCGGAGTCGACGGCCAGGGGCCCCCCGTATGGAGGCAGGTGGGAAAAATGCTGTCTGTGAAAATTACCCTGAAATAATAATGTGAACGTAAGTTTCTTGGAGGAGTAAAGTCTTGTTAATGCGTAGTAATAATAATAATAACAGTGAAATTATATAGCGCCATTTTGTGATATTTCACCTCAAGTGCGCTTCATACTAAATTAATTATGCTGATAAGATTAACTAACAAGGGAGAAAATAATATTTAATATGTATACAAAA
Source organism: Drusus annulatus (assembly GCA_022651775.1). Lineage (NCBI taxonomy): Eukaryota > Metazoa > Arthropoda > Insecta > Trichoptera > Limnephilidae > Drusus > Drusus annulatus. The sequence continues at coordinate 13,323 of JAGWCC010001176.1, read as the reverse complement.
TAAAACTATCTAAAATCGTGATCGTTATCAAAAATCATGAGAATAAAAGGTAAAGGTATGGGTATAACCTTGAAGTAACAATATATGGAGGGATAGCTAATTATTTTTACCCAACCTACACAAACTTGCGAAAAAACACTTTCTCCGGGTTTTTACATCGTACACCATAAGAGAGAAAGAGACGACAAATTTAATTCCCCGCTTTTACGTGGTGACGCAATGATCTGGCAACCGCGGGACTCCGCCCACATTTTTTATTATGGCACTAAACTTGACACAACTAAACGGTTTATTTGCTTATATGCTATATTTTTACTGATAAAAATACTGTGAAAAAGTGGCTATACGAATAAACAAAAACATTATGTCGACATGTGCTGTGAATGGATATACAAATACCGTAGCCCCAGTCTTAGCCACGCCCTTTTCCAACCGAGTCAGTTACTTCAAGATAAAAGCTAGTAAAAACTGACTACAGATCGATCTACAGCTATACCTCTTGTATATTATTGCTCTAAGGGTATAACAGTGCGTGTGTACATCAACAGATTAAAAAAACAATTTACCAGAAGTTAAGGGTATAAAAATCCAGATGAAACGTATGAATTCATATTTGTTAAATCAAAGAAAAGGAAATTAGATTGAGGACAATTAACATGTTGGTACTTTGAAACATTAATATTCAAGTATTATAAGTAAACCATTCTAAAAATCCAAACAGTCTAACAGTGTGAATATGACAAGTAAAAAAATAACAATAAATATTTTATGACAATGAGTATATGGTTTTCAGTAGATAGTGAGGACATTGAGTTGTAAGGATACAAGTAAGGAGAAAACCGAAACAAAGCAAATTCTAGACGTTTTTCGAGAAATTAAATTATAATAATTAATTAAAAGCGTAACATATCGTAGATCACCAAAATACAACAAGACCACAATGCTAGTAGTTGAAGTCGCGAAAGAGACGCTTTAGTGAAATAGAGCAGCTGTTCCAGCCGGGAATCAAAAACATAATGGGACTCTTTCAAGCAAGTCATCATCACAACCTCAATGCTGATGCCCGTTAGAATCACAATATCAACGGGCAGTGTCCTTGGTTAGGAAGGAGAAACAGGATCAGAGGTCGACCATTTGAAGAGCAATCCAGACTTCATAGGGAGAGAGCCTACAAGGGAGGCCTATGTCTAAAGTCAGACCCCAGAAGACTAGCGAAGAAGGGGTCCGTTTTTGTCCTTCACTCCCCATTACAGCAAAAAGACTTACGGCCTGTCCAGTTCCACCAGACCCACGTCGTAATACACGCTGGCGTAAGAGTAGTTGAAGTTGGGATGGTGGACGTCCCTGATGACGGAGTAGGTGTCTTCGGGGGTGTAGGATGGGTGGTAGCCGCCTCCCACTCGGGCAAACTTCGGGTGCCTGCAAACACAACCATATTTGAAGCTCCAAGGGCAATACTGTACAAGAGTCTTACCCAGATGCCCGGAGCTAGTGAAAATATAAACTACTACATAGTGTTGTGTTATGAATGCAGGGTCACGGGTTTGAATCTAAATAATATAAATAGTATATTTGTAGCACGTAAAGTGGTAGATACTCAAAGTATCGCCCTGATGAAAGACCACAATTCCGAATAGAAACGGTGCTTGAAATAGCTTTTTTCAGGTACATTCCAGCCTTTCTTTTTCGTATCTTTTTCCCCACTTTTTGATTTAACAAGTCAAGGTATAAACTTGCAAGGCATGTTGTTCTTTTTGTGAGCACTGAGCAGTGTATGGTATGATGCACAAACGGGGCGTAAAGGCTCTGAGCCAAATATACTTTTAGACAAATAACAACTGTAATGGCCCAACCAGTCACTAAACATTCTTACCAATCTCCTATTGTTTCCTAATTGCATTCTGTTTCATAAATTATATCCTAACATCGCTTTCTAAAATTCTTTTTAACTTGCATTATTCCATAGACCACATGTTTGGACTCTGATACTTTAAGTCTGACTATGCAAGTATAAAAGCAGAGTATTTCTGTAAGAACACCCATTACTCTAGTATTATACTATCATTCCATCATTCCACATTCCTATTCTCATCGCACTCCCGTGCAGTAGTAAACCATGTTCATTTAAAGGTGTAATTACTAAAATTATACAAATTCTTCCAATAAAAGGTATTCAAGAGAAAGTAATTATATGCTATTCATCATCCCCAAACAAAAGCGCGCCTTACCCAAGAAGCATTCTGTCAGTCACGCAGCGGATAAACAAACCGTATAAGAATGTTTCCTTCGTCAGTTTCCCGGAGGCACATCTGTGATGCATCGCGCTACTCCTGATACGGTGAACCAGGCGGATAACCTTGACCTCCACAGACTCTCCTAAGCCTTCCGGAAAAGAATAAGGTGTGTACTTACCCCAGGTTCCTGACCCAGCAGGAGAGCGTGCTCAGCGCCCAGCGCTCGCTGACCAGAGCTGCCGAACACTGCCACGAGATGTCCTCGCGGGTTCCGTTGCCCAGCCACACCTGCGCACACAGACACACGCCGGGTTCAATGTTTAGTGCGACGACAGCTGCGTCGGCAATATTCATTGCGCGTGGCGAACTATCATATTCAGTCATCACTGATGTACTGCTATTTTTTTTTTAAATACAACGGCCGCCACTGGGCCACAATTGACGGCCTCCGTGGTCCAGTGGTAAGAGGCTCGACTACGAATCCAAATGTCGCGGGTTCAAACCCGGCTTGTGCAGATAACTTTTATTTAATTAATATGCACCACAAAAAATCTAATTCATATCAAATAATATATAGTATAGTTGCAGCAGTGGTAGATACTCTAAGTATCACCCTGGTGAAAGACCACCATTCAGAATCGAGACGTTGCTTGGAATGGCTTTGGTCATATTTGATACTAGATCTCAATAGCCAAGGACTTCTTAATCTTGTTTTACACTGTGCAAATTTAACAGACTAAACCTGAACACTTAAATCATATTATTTTTGGGTTCTGTTAGTTGTTTTTTTAGAGGAGAAACCTGCCAAAAACGAGTGGTTAACAGTGATGAAATTTTGTATAAAATGATGCTTTTTTGTATTTTATACTCATGAGTCCACGTGGAACATAGCTCGACACTTATTATTACAATTACACAATAACCTCTTTTATTCGACACAAAAATGTTTTTCGCAAATTTTGGTGTTTAACTTTTGTGTTACTGAAAGGGTACCCGGATACCCTTTTCGGTTTTCAATATATATTTATTTTAATGACTCAGTATGTCTAACCCAAAACTTGCTGACTTCTCCATAATAGTGAAGGTGAACAATTAAACATAACCGTTGGATATGTGAAGGGTAGTTAGTATGTGAGCGGAAAACGCTTAAATAATACTTACATTTTCTGATGACTAAAAGGGTACCCAGGTACCCTCATGTGTTTTATATGGAATTTGGAGCTTGTCCATATTTATAAATAATTTTATCTTATTTTAAATGATAAATATGATGTACTGTTGTGTTCAAAGTACATCACCTGTATCTTTAATGCTATTTTTAATCACCTACTGAATTAAAAACCCCAAGAATAGATGGTACTGGGTGAAATTCCTATCCGCTTCCCCAAGTCTTCCCGAGTCAAAATTAATTACGTCATATAAGTGGACCAGCAAACTTCAGCAACTTATATACTGTAAAATAAACCTTGTGTTATGAAGCACGATAAATTCGATCCAGTGCGATTTTTTTGTTTTTGCGCTAGTTAAAAATCTTTTTACTATGGTGTAATGTTTTGTCTATTTGCCTCCCTGAAAGTCAAAAAGTCAAAAAGTGGAGGCAAAACGACCAACGAACCCGGTTTAAAACGGCCAGGAGGGTTATTCAACGTTTGACCGCGAAACAGAGTGAATATTAGAGTTTTTACAGAAGACGTCGAATAGAGCAGTTAACGTTTTGAGAGTCAATATAGTATTTACCGCCTATGGTGAAATAGCAAATTTAATTAAATATTGCGGTGGATAATCCGAATCGCTACGATCCCCGACAATCGCCATCGAGGAGCAAATTAGCGGGATTTCTCTGCTATCAGACTGGACAGAAGGACTCAGAGCGCGCAGGATCCACGCGTTTTCCAGTATCGGTGATAATTGAACAATTTATAATAGTTTGTCTCTATGAGTACCCAATTATAACGTTATCCACCAAGTTAATCAAGCTTTTCCTGGGCGTAGAATCAATATTCTCAAATATAATACGAGAGAGCGTTTGCGAGTGTATTATTGTTAAAATTCCTTAAACCCTGCAAGTATGGGTCCCTTTTGCAATACCCATTTTTAACAAAGAAGAAGAAGTTCTTCTCTAAATCAAAATAAACGAATTTCAAACAAGGAAAACAAATCCGTTCTATCGACTGAAGCTAACCGGGAGGGCATTTAAAAAGGTAAGTGAATTCTTGGGACTCACGAGCCCGTCATTTTATATTTTGTGCCTGTTTAAAAGAGGCGGACATTTACCGTATATTAACACTTCGTATCAATTTTTAAAAAGGTGTAGTTTTTTTCAGTCATAAGGTTTATTAGAGTTAAATTTAGGTTTTGACAAGGAGCGACAAAAATTAACCTGCGCCATTTAGCTCAGGGCCGGGCCTGCAGATACCTCTACCGCTGATAGATCGCTCATATACACCTGCCAACACTGAAGCTTCTGATGGTAGACTCACTTGATGCGGGACCTCTGCTGCAGCGATGGGGGTATAGTTATACACGTGGGTGGTGTCCAGGTTGAAGGGGCACAATTTTTCTGTCGCTTCCAGCCTAAGCTGGTGTTTAGGCACGGGAACAGCTGCTCGACCAGCCCCGTGCAGTCTGCAACCAAAATCTATTATTCAATTTATGAAAATGAGACCAAGTATCACATCGTCGCTGGAAATACAAAAGGGCTGAAGCGTCATTTTGAGAAGTTTTCACTTCAGCAAGTCTTCCGTGCCTGGACGGATTTTGAAAAAAAATAATATTTCGGGTAACTCAATGCTCTCACTAAATTATCTGAAGCGACAAAAAGCTAAATAAATTCCAAACTTGTGTCGCTTGACTCGAGCCTTCTCCTAAATGGTAAATATATTTTAGATGGCTGAAGGGCCAGTAAAGTCTTCAGAATCAAACGAGAGTCAGAGCATTCGATGCAGAAATCAGAACTGATCAAAACTGCATATTGACCGGTCGGTAGCTGAGTGGACTAATGCATCGGATCCCCACCCGGGCGTCGGGGTTCTATTTCTCTGCTGGCTAGGTCCTCCATCATTGCACAAGCAAAATTTTCCGTTTTTTATGATGGTAGTAGGAGTTTTTTTTTTTAATATTGTCAGGTTATTCGTAACCGGGGAATGTTTGTCTTTCTTTTTAAATAAATTAAAACATATGTAAATTATTGATGGTTTTAAAGTTTATTTTTATAGAACTCCAATTTTAATTAAGCTCCAGTTTGATAATGCCCTCAGAAGGCGAAACAGCTGACACGCGTAAAAAAATAAATCATGTATAATTTTTTTTTAAACATTTTTTTTACTTAAGTTTCGCTTAAACCTTTTTGCTAGCGTTGGGAGAAACTTCAATGTTTTGTGAATGCTTCACAAATTGCTAGTTCTGTAAAATGAATCCTTCGCAGTGAACACTTCAATTGAAGTCGAATTCGCAAAAAATAGATCTGAATTTATCCGGTTATTTGTTCAGTTCTTTTTGGAACCGATTCCTCGCCGACAATATCACGTACTAGTCGGTAGAAATTTTAAAACGAAAAGAACTCCCAAAAACTCACGCTCCTTTAGATCGGAGTACTTTGAAGTCGAACTTCAATTGAAGTACTTCTTTATAAGCTTTGAAGTTCAACTTCACAACTGAACTGCTCCAAATTGAAGTAGCTCTTTGTAACTTCCATTAAAGTATTTGTTCAATGAAATGAATTGAATGAAGTTGATAAAATGAATGCACGCTAAAATAAACTACCAACTTCAATTGAAGTATTTGTTCAATGAACAATGAATGAAGTAGGAACTGCTGCCAAAAGAAGTAGTTCTTTCAGAGTGGTCACAACGCAACTTTTCCAGCGAAGATATACGAGGCCTGTTCAAAAGAAAAGGTGAATTTTTTTATTTTCGCGGGCTGTGTACATTCGACTATCGTTTTTTTTGTTATGTTGGTACACATATGTTTATCATATGTTAGCAATATCAGCCATTTTGGATTAGTGGTTTGTTTTTGACAACTGGAAAGGTTAGCCATGTTTTTGTGTGTTCTTCGTTTTTTTTTAACCTTTGAAAAAAATGGATCAAAGAATATGTATTAAATTTTGCGTTAAAAATTGAATAAAGTACTCCAACGCACTTAAAATGTTGACTGTGGCATTCGGCGAGTCTACTTTGTCTCAAAAAGTGTTCATAAGTGGTGCAAGCGCTTCACAGAAGGCCGAGAAGATGTTAATGACGATGAGCGTCCTGGAGTTGTGGAAAAACAAATCATGGATTTTATTCTTTGATCTTCTAACATATGATAAACATATGTGTACCAACACAACAAAAAAATCGATAATCGAATGTACACAGCCCGCGAAAATTCAAAATTCACCTTTTCTTTTGAACAAACCTCGTATAAATATGCACGCTGAAGTGTGTCACATTGCGCTGTTTTACGCAGGTATAAAGAATTACAAATTTGGTATTTTTTCATACTTACAGTCAGCTGCCTTTGAGCCCGCGGTGGTTGGTTTGGGGGCTCCCTGCTGCAGGGGGAGACAGGAGTCCTCGCAGCAGACCAGCTGCTCCGTGGCACACCTCTGCAACGCAGACCACATCATCAGTTCAACTGACCGGCCAATAAACAGGCAACAAGCCAACCTTACCTAACACAGTATATTAGCCGCTACAGTCAAACGAGAAATAGTTCGGTGGTTATTCGAAACAATGTTGAAAATGTTGAATTATTTGACAGCCTGCGTGGTCGAGTGGTATGACGCTCGACTACGAATCCAGAGGTCGCGGGTTCGAACCCGGCGTGCGTACATACATTTTATTTAATTGAAATGTGTCAAATTGAAATAAAATAATATGTAGTATATTTGCGACACGTTACAGAGTGGTAGATACTCTAAGTATCGCCCTGGTGAAAGACCGCCATTCAGAATTAAAACGTTGCTTGAAATGGCTTTGGCCGTGTTTGGTGACCAGATCTGAATAGCCAGGTACTTCCCAACCTCCCCCTTCCTCATATCCTTCTCCCTTCCCCACTACCTTCAGCCTCACAACATACCCCAATTGGGGATGTCATAGTCTTACTGGCTCCAGATGGTTGTGAGCAGTTGGGACTCTTGTGCGGAATTTAAAAATAAAAAATAAAACACCAGAGGTCGGCAAATCGTCCCAGTCAAGCTGTTGAACATAAGAACGAGACGTAAAATCTACCACTCTGGAACGTGCCGCAAATATACTTTTTTTATTATTTTGATATTAATTAAATGACTTATGACAAATGTTTTTTTTTTAAAGTTACTGGCACGCTACCTTTGGATTCGTAGTCGAGCGTCTTACCACTCGACTACGGAGGCCGTCTGTGTTTCCTTCCTCCTTCAACTCGGGCCTCTTCAAGACCCATGTTCACTCCTTCCCTTCCTAAAAAAAGACCCTCCACGCAGCATCTTCAAATATGACATAGATGACTCCTTTGTCGGAATTAACGTAAAAAATATATTTTAATAATAAGGTTAGAAACTTGAAGGGTTCTAGATAGGTTATTGATAATAATGATTAAGATACGTACGAATTTCGGTCCAAACTGAAAACATACCTTTTCAGACTCTGATTCCCTTGAATTCATTAAAAGAATCTCAACATAATCTGTCTCTCGACGAATCACCTTTAGATATGCAAATTTTGACCAAATCCTGTACTGTACGACAAATTCAGAAAGTCCAGTTTTTAATCTCGCTCCCATGTAAAAAAAAAAAACATAATTTTAATTTTAAGTTAATAAGGGTGTTTATCTGATGGGACCTGCCAGGTTAGTATGTTCTGTATATTTTCTTATTTAAACTAGGAATTAATATGTAATAATATAAAATAAGATCTGTACAGCGCCCTTGAGGTAATTTTTCAAAAAAACGACGTTATACAAATCATCCTAATTTTATTATTATTATTATTATTAAATGAATAGTCGAGCGGCTCGTTTTCGGTTTACCTGAGGCAAGATTCCGCGAGAGGCAGAGGCTTGTGCTATCGGGCACTCGGAGAATAGCTTACAAACCCCTGCCTTCCCGCTCCGCTCCAAAACGCAAGTGTTACCTGTAAAAAATATCACATTTCATGAAAGCTAACAACAATACTAATATTTTCATAGAAAGCAATTACTTTGCGGTTTGACACACATTTTATGAAAATGAAATAAAACGACCGGCCAAAATCGAACGGACTTTTTTTATTTTTTTTACATGAATACCGCACAAGTCTCAACTGCTCCCAACCGTCTAGAGCCAGTGAGACTATGGCATCCCCAAATAGGGTACGTTGTGAGGCTGAAGGTAGTGGGGAGGGGAAGGAGATAGGGAAGAGGAAGGTTGGGAAGTACCAACCTTGAAGTAACAATATATGGAGGGATAGCTAATTTGTTTTACCCAACCCATCCGAAATTGTAATAAATCACTTTTTCCGAGTTTTTACATCGTTCACCATGAGAGAGAAAGAGACAACAATTTTCTTGGACCGCTTCTATATACTGTCGCAATGATCTTAAGCTGGCTATCTTCGCTGGTTAACGGCGGGACTCCGCCCACATTTTTTATTTTGCCACTAAACTTGACACAACTAAACGGTTTTTTAGGTTAGATGCTATATTTTTGTTGATAAAAATACTGTGAAAAAGTGGCTATACGAATACACAAAAACATTTTGTCGATTTGTGATATGAATGGATATATAAATAACGTAGCCTTAGTCTTAGCCACGCCCATTTGCGCCGAGTCATGTTAAAATCATCAAAAACAAGTCCAAAACTGACTTCACTGCCTTGACTTGGGCTACCTCTAGTATACTCAAAGGTACCAACCTATTGAATTGGACAATCTATTGAATGTCAACCGTGTACAAATGTGGGCTCGCCGCGTTTGGCGAGTTTCCCGACCATGCGCCGGTGCCGAAGGGATCAATGACGCAAGTTCCTCGGAGCATCTTCCATTGAAATACCTGTAGAACAGGAACAGCATTCCCATCTTCATCTGTGCTCCAAAGATTGCAATCCGTTTGTTAAGATAGGAGAATCTATCAAACGGACCGCCCGTTTCTGCACAGAGTCAAGGTGGCTGTCAAATTCAACAGTGGGGCGTATCTGGTGATAATAATAATAATAACAACTGGTGACATATCTACAAGGTCACCTTCAATCTTTGCCCAAGCTTCGATTGATTGATTGATTCAAACTAGTTCTTTATTCTATGAGCGCAGCTTTTTTACCTGGTGTGCATTCTGGTTTTGGGTGATCCCAGTTTCCACTGCGTCGGCACTTCAGGACGGGCAGCTCCTTGGCGGGGGTGAAGTGGCCGGGCTTGCAGGAGGAGGTAACCTTGGTTCCGTACGGCAGGAAGTTGGCGCAGGGAACCACCTTGTTCCTTCGGTTCTTGCACTTAAAGTTCACGCTTAGCGAAACCATCATTTTGCACCTTTCTGTGAAATTGATCAATCCGCCAATATTTTTTAAGTATTTTAAACCACGCACTATCGCTTTGCGAATGAGAAGATCCTAAACGAAAAAGCGGAGGCACAAGTGACTAACTAAATATGCGTACAAGGCAATAATCTTTAAGTAACAATGTATGGAGAGAGAGAGCTAATTATTTTTACCCAACCCATACAAACTTACGATAAATCACTTTCTCCGGGTTTTTACGTCGTACACCATGAGAGAGAAAGAGACAACAAATAAAATACACCGCTTCTATGTAATGTCACTATGATCTTGGGCTTCCGGGTCCCTGCGGAACTCCGCCCACATTTTTTATTATGGTATGCAACTAAACTTGATACAACTGAACGGTTTTTCAGGTTATGTGCTATATTTTTGCCGATAACAATACTGTGAAAAAGTGGTTTTACGAATAAACAAAAACATTATGTCAATATGTGATATGAATGGATGTATCAATACTCTAGTCTTAGTCTTAGCCACGCCTAGGTCCGCCGAGTCAGGTAAAAATCGTCAAAAACTGACTACACTGCCTTGGATAGATACCACTCTATATACTTTAAGGAGTTCATGATAACCTCAGAGCAATAATATACACGGAGGGGTAGCTTTGCGAAACAGTGTAGTCAAGATCGTTGATTCTTCCAGACTCGGGCGTGTCTAGTCGACATTATGTTTCGTTTATTTGTACAACCACTTCTTTACGGTATTTTTATCAACAAAAATATAGGATGTAACCTCGAAAACCGTTGACTTATGTCGCATAAAAAAACGTAGTGGGCGGAGTCGCCGGAGACGCGGGAGACGGAAAACATACTCATTTACCTAAGGTGGTGCGATATTATGTGACAACTTGTTTCGTCTCTTTCTCTCTCATGGTTTACGACGATAAAAATACTGTGAAAAAGTGGCCATACGAATAAAGAAAAACATTATGTCGATATGTGATATAAATGGATGTATAAATACCCTAGCCTTAATCTTTGCCACGCCCAGGTCCGGAAAAATCATCAAAAACTGACTACACTGCCTGGATAGATACCCCTCTATATACTCTAAGGTAGTAATTTATCTCTCCACTAGCTAAATTCCCGAGATTAACTTCGAAGAAGGAACTTATCCCTTTGAGAGAGTCCCTAGAGATACCAAATAAATTATGTAATAATTTTCATATGGATATTTGTGCAAAAATGTTATTAACATGCATAGTTTTTGCTATTATGAGAGTCATTTATTTATATCTGAACAATTGTACAGCCCGTTTCATCCGTAATTATGTAAAAAGATTCGCAATAGCTTAATTAATTTATGAATCAGTCTGAATCTCAGAGCAATAATATACCAGAAAAGAACGCTAGTGTAGTCAGTATTGATGATATTTGCCTGACTGAAAGTGGCTAGGGCAAGGGTATTTATACATCCATTCGTAGCATATGTCGACAAAATATTTTTAATTATTTTTAAAACCACTTTTTCGCAGTATTGTTATAAACGAAAATATATGATATAACCTAAAAAAATCGTTGAATTCTGTCCTGTTTTGTCGCATAACAAAACGTAGTGGGCGGAGTCACCGGAGACGCGGGAGATGGAGAACATGCTTACATACCTAAAAGCAGAGCTTTATTGTGTGAGAATTTGTCTTATCTCTTTCTCTCTTACGGTTGAAGACGTAAAAACTCAGAGAAAGTGATTTATCGTAATTTTTTGTAGGTTGGGTAAAATTTATACTCTTGCTCTGAGGTCTGAATATATCCGCAACGGGCCAAAACTAGTTCGGTAATCATTAAAAAAAAAAACAACCTAAATAGTTTAATTAAAAGTAGGGTAAAATATTTGAAGAGTTTTGCACTGGAGACGCTACCGCTGAATGAAGAGAAGCTGATAAGAAGAATCTCACTTTTGCACGTTGGCGGCTCCGTGTTCCAGCGCCCCCCCTCGCACGTGGAGTACACGTTGTTCACGGAGAGGTCGTAGTTGGCGTTGCAGGAGTAGGTCAGGTAGGTGCGCTCTTCCACGACGGTCCCCGGCGGCTTAATGCTGAGGAACCCGGACACGACGTACTTGCCGTTGGCCGGGTACTCGGGCAGGACGCACTTGGACCTACGAGAAACAAACCACCAACCAAGTGCGGAACTATTGCTGATAAAGCCTCCCGTTAAAAAGAAGGGCAGTTCATTGCCGTTTACTAATGTTGCCGTTGGCCAGAGGAGTGGTAGTTTAAAGAAGAAAGAAGAACGAAAAAAGAAGAACGAAAAAAGAAGAAAGAAGAACTAAAAAAGAAGAGAGAAGAACGAAAAAAGAAGAGAGAAAACCGAAAAAAGATGAGAGAAGAGAGAAGAGAGAAGAGAGAAGAGAGAAGAGAGAAGAGAGAAGAGAGAAGAGAGAAGAGAGAAGAGAGAAAAGGGAAGAGAGAAGAATATAATAACGGGAAGATAAAGGAAATAATGAAAAGATAAAAAAAGAAAAAGAGGAGAGTGAAAAACTCTTCCGTTATCATAACCTAACAATTAAAAAATATCAGGATAGTCCGTTATAATGTTTTCTCTTTTTTTATTATAGCAGTTCCGCTTAGTTCTTCCAAGCTACACCCTCTACGGCAAAGGTTTACTTTACGATAATCAACCTCCGATAAGAGAGAACACTGAAAAAGAAGAAGGTGAAGAAAAAAAAAACATGGGTTAAAAGTAACTGACCATTCAAATAGCCAGCGCATATCTTATCAAAGTAGTTTTCCTTGTCAATAAACCGGTCTTGTAAGGTGTCACATAAAAAAACTACTGCGCTAGGATATAGCGTTGTATAAATCGGTACCTTTTAGGACTCATGACTTATGACTTGTGGCTATGTCTGTTAGCGACACAATTTTACCGCAGTGCAGAAACAATGTTTTGAAATCGGTTGAGCAATGTATTGAAAGGTAAGTCCGAGTATTGTACATAAAAAAGCATATAGTTTTAGCCCAAGCTAAAAACAAAATCATTACTCACCAAAATCTCATGTTTAATTTATTTCTTATCAGGTGGGTACTATATTTTATCATATGTTACGGAGTCGAAAAACCACTATTGGAAATTATCATCCTAACACAGGCGCATGCCCAGGGGCCAATATACCAAGCAAAAGAAATATGTTCAAGTAAAATAAATACATGTTCGGTAATCATAATGATTATAGATTATTTGTAGGAAATTACGTACTCTGCGGATCGTTGCTCAGTTCCAGACACATTTCCAAAGACTGAAATTGATTGAAAAGTTAATGACAATTGAATATCCAAACACAAGATAGGTAATACAAATACTTGATTAAATTATTTAAGCGGGGCTGGGGGAATTATTTTTCAAACGGGAATGCCATTCCCTCAATTCGTGTATGTTGAGAGGCTGAAGAGAATTGGAGGGGAAAGAGATGAGGAATAAAAAAGTTACGAAGTAGCTAGCTATACAGACACATGGCTGGTCATTTTAACCATTTTTTCTACTCTAAATGATGGTCTTTCACCAGAGCAATGCTGAGGATATGTACCAATATGTTAAAAAACATAAATTTGCATGCCGGGTATCGAACCTGCGACTTCTGGATCTGTAGCCAATGAATTTTA
>JAGWCC010001175.1:0-50173 GCA_022651775.1 Drusus annulatus | reverse complement strand
TGTCAGTTGTCATCTCCTTATCTTTTGTAAATACAAGGTTAAGCGCCCTTGAGGTGATATTTTACAAAAAATGCGCTATAGTAATTAGATAATTATTATTATAATCAATAATCCATACAGTACATACATATTAGATGATGACTAAGACGACTCAAACTCCGATGGTTAATATTATTTTATTTTTAAAATGTTTTGACTATTTTTGTTTCAAATTACTAACCCGTTTCATTGTTTTGATTTATTTTAAAAGAAAAATACTATACAAACTTTAAAGAGAAAAAGTTCTCTGCAATAACGACTTATTTATCACACCTATTTTTTTGTTATATGAAGAAAAAAAAACAATGGGAGAGGTTGGCGCTCTACAAATGAAATAAATAAAAATAATGGCTTTAAAAAATATTGATACCAATATCAGAAGTAAGAATACTGTAGCTATATCATGCATTGGAAATTGTTAGTCCTGCAAAAGGACAAACCCTGTAAATGGTCACCAACACTCGTATTGGACGCAGCCCAACCAAAAACCGCCCGCAGGACCTAGCGGCAAAATCCGCTAGTCAATATTAATTTAACGTGATTACATTAAATCAATGTTGATAGAATTTTCGTTTGAATACCCTCTTTCTGTACTACTTTACTATTCTTCGTTATTTTCATATGAGCAAATAATTTTTTCCTTTTATACTGTAAAATGTACCTTTTTTAATCTAAAAGCCCGCTTGGGCGTAAACAATAAAATAATTAATAAACATCCGTGTGTTGTGATCTCTTCAATAGATTTTTAAATAGTTTAGAATGAAACTCCGATTGAGTTTATTTTTTTTTATTTTTCTACATGAAATTTCTTTTCAAATGTAATTTATTGTGCAATTCCAATTGGATCGGTAAAATTATTTTAAATACTTGGAAATTTATTGGCATGAGCAATATAATTTGAAAATTAACCTCTTTTCTTTGCGAAGTTTCTTCATTTTTTTATTTCTTGATTTTGTAGCTCAAATTTATTCCCAAAACACATAAAATATTTCAATCTTTGCTGACCGTTACAATCTGTTATTGAAGCTTGCGGTTTAGAGGGACAGAAAATAATCACATAATCTGCGACTACTAAAAGGACCAGCGCTTTTGATAAAGAAAATTCACCCTTTAATGAAGTTGTTCAATTGAGTAAGGTTTTGTCACTATTTTCAATAACGCGCATTTTATTTTAAATAATAATTAATAGATTTTCATATCCAATTAATGATGCTTTCTTTATATTTTTACATCTTCCAAACAAATACCTAAAAATGCTTGCTTTTGAAAATATTTGAGGTACTTTTTATTCATGTTTATTTGGGGATGATAAGTATACCTGTAGTAGTTATCATTAATAATAAATAACCGCTACTTGACTCGCGCTTCTGTTACGATAACGCCAGGTGAAAAGAATTTTAAATTATATTTTTATTAGATATGTGATCAATGGATCATTTTTCAGTGACTCTACGAATGGTTTATTATGGCTGACAATTTTTTTAAGCGACGCAGTAAAAATAATAATATTCGTCTAGTCGGTACTCATCACAACAAAGACGCAATGTCAGCAATATAAATCTATGAAATGGGCCATGCCTCGTGTATTTCTCTGTCAAATATTGTCCTCCCCGCGTTCGCAATTTGAAAACATTCTCGCCAATGGGCGTGTGGTAATTGTCAAATAATTCATTGCTCCTCAAACGGATTTGACCTACATCCGGACGATGCATTGAACGTGCGACGCGTTGTGCTGGATATTACTAGAATTTGTGAAATGTGCACAGTCCGTATTATCTGCGGTGTATCTAAAGTGCAAGACTTTTTAGTACAAGAAATTTAGAATTGCAAAACAACAACAACAAAAAATCTCCTGCTGAAAATAGCTCCGCCTTCTTTGACGCGTGTTTTTCAATCCTCATTATCCCTTAAAAATATATTTCACCGACTCGTTAAGCCCATCTGTTAAATGCATACACAATGGAGTAAGGTTTGACGGTAATATATAGTTTATCACGAGATAGATTTTGATCAAAATACTCAAAACATAAATATAGAACAAGATTTACAGATATATGATATTTTAAATAAATAAAACTACCATTATAAAAGGACCTCACTATTTTAGAACTAAAGTATGTAATTATGTTTCACACTAAACGCCAAACATCAAACAATACACATTCTCCCAAACACTTTTAATTTTAAAGATTTTTTCTGTATTTAAAATTTTTCACATGTATTTTTGTTTTCGTATATTTTGGTTAAATCCATTTTTGTTTGCAATATTTCGAATAGATTATTTGTATTTACTACGATACACTTTTATTATGATATTGTAAAACTTTTTTTTTAATATTACGGTTCCATGTATATTGAAGTTAGCTGTAAAAAATAAAGAAAATCGTATTATAAGCTGAACAAGTTGTTAAGAATTTGACTTTTGTAAAAAGGTTGAGACTACTCTAAACCTCGATTTCCTTTAGGACCACGGCCAGCAGATGATCATTGTTCAAAATGTAATCATAGTGTCCTCTCACGAATTGAATTCTAGCCAGTTGTTTGAGTGCGCTCGTCCTAACTAGGACTGAAAGGGTGGGCACAAGTTGCGCCCTTAGTCTTACCGTGGCAGTTGCCGCGAACAGACGCCGTCCGAACGGCGCCGAATGCACCCGAATCGGTTCGGAATATCTCGATTGGCAAATCTCAGCCTCCGAGAGCCGCTCTCAGATGGCGTTGGAGTTTCACGTCAACCGCGATTATTAATTTCTCTATTTTTTTAAGCGATCGATTATCTTTTGAGCTCGAAGCGCTTTTATAAAAATCGGTCGCCACAAAGTTTTAAATACCTTCCAGGGGGCAGAAAAATAATGATAATTCCACGCGCTTATCGAGAGTCGTTGCGTAATAGTTTTGTGGAAAATAAATTATGAACAACTTCGCTGAGAGATCCCACTAATGCGGTATAGATAAAATAATTACAGTGATTCTGATGTCAAAGTAAAAAAATATGTTTTTTAACAAATTGAGAAAAAATATATATTTGTAAATTGTTTAAACGTAAAAAAAAACTCGAGTTCGTATTCGTTAAATATTTCTAAGATTTTAAAAACATGTGGAAAAGTAATAATATTTCTGTAGTTTTATTTGTGCGGATATATTTATATTAAGGACGTGACATGAGAAGGAAGGAAGAGAGGAAGAGGTGCAATAGAAAGTAGAACGGCGGGATGTGCGAGAAACGGGGTCAGCTGCGGCGCTCGCAGGGGCCGCGCGGGGCGCCTGAGGACCACAGCGCCGTTACATAACGACGTGCTCACCATGCCCAACATGCTCAACGTGCTCAACGTGCTCAATGTGCTCAACGTGCTATATCCATCTGAACGGACAAAAACTAAAATATATCGTTGATGCAGATTTCACATCGCACAAACACGAGTTTATTTTAATATTTACATATTTTTAAACGTCAACCTATGAATTTATCGATATAAAATACATTTCTTAAACTAAATAAATTCGATTTTTTGTACTACATGACAAAGCGAAATACGCTCAATTAATACCGATATTTAAAAAAATTATCATGATTATGTGTATATGTGCAAATAAAATCTAATCTAGTTCTTACGTAGTGGCGTGTGTAATTTTTAGTGCAAATATTATTTTCTAATTTTTACTGCCGATCGGAGGTCGTCACGAATAAAGCTAAATTCTAAATGATGTACATAAACCTTAACTTAAGTCGTATAATATTAAACCTTATAAAATTGGCTATATCTTATAATACACGGTTTTAACAAAGTCTTTTTTAATATCGGTTAACAATAGACAACTAACGGATACCTTGTAATCAATATAATTTTATAATAAATAACGTGAACTTAATAATAAATTAAAAATAATTTGGTTTTCCGATAACAAAAGCGAAAACTGCCTTAATCTAGGCAGGTATCTACCGATAGCGGTGGTAAAACGTAGTGTTAATAAAATAAACCAAACTCTTAAAAATGGAATCTCCCAGCTTCGCGCCCATCAAATATTCCGTCCGGTCTCGTTTCCGGCTAAAAAACAATGACCATTCTTTCAGCATATTTGCCATGGCTCTCAGAGCCTGGCTAGTATGTGCAATCGTGGTCCAGACGGTGGTGGCTGGCAATCCTGACGCCAAGAGGCTGTACGACGATCTTCTCAGCAACTACAACAAGCTGGTGAGGCCAGTGGTGAACGTCACAGATGTGCTGAGAGTGTGCATCAAACTTAAGCTGTCTCAACTGATTGATGTGGTAAGAGAAACAAGCTACATTATTTTAGTCGCGTAAACGCTTTCACAAACCATGTACATTGCTCAATGCCTCGAGTAAGTCTGTCAATGTGCTATAAACCGTTTTCAGCAGAAGTTGCTTCGCGATGGTAAGTAAGTACCCATACAGTGCGGAATAACTCCTCGGGAAAACTCGTACATGACTTAATATACAGGTGAGTGATATTCGAACGATTCTTAACTCGTTTTAATTACTAAACTGTTGGTTAACAAAAGTATTTATGCACAAAGACGAAATTTAAATTCTTGAAGTAACAATATATGGAAAGAGAGCTAATTATTTTTACCCAACCTATACAAATCACTTTCTCCGGGTTCTTACGTCGTACACCATGAGAAAGAAAGATACAGCAAAATGTCCCAAATTATCACACCGCTTTAAAGTATTGTTATGATGTTCTTCGTGTCCCGCGTCTCCGTCGACTCCGCTCACACGTTTTGATATGCGACATAAATGGACATAAGTCAACGGTTTTTTAGGTTACATGCTATATTTTAGTATTTAACAATACTGTGAAAAAGTGGTTATACGAATAAACAAAAACACATGTCAACATATGCTATGAATGGATGTATGTCCTAGCCACGCCAAGGTCTAGCCGAGTCCGGCAAAACTCATCAAAACTGACACTCTCTTGTATATTATTGCTCTGAGTTTAAATCATTATTTAAGTTCGTTAATATATTGCAACTTTAAAATTGTATGCCATAATCTACTGTCTGATTCCATGAATGCCAAAAGATAGATTTTTTACACATTACGAAATATAGGCATATGGTAATTCTCAAAATTACAAATAAGTGTGGGTAATAAACATTTACTTATCTTGTAACTACAATATTTAACATGATGCCACAATGCATATAAATAACTAATCAAAATGCACAACAAAATACAAAAAAATGCTGAAAAGTGGGTAATAGATCTGGAATATTTATAAAAACATTGCTTTTATGTACACACGAATAAATATTACTCTTTATTGATTTTATGTTATTATTACACACAAGTGTAGGTACGATATAATATTTTTGTTTACATTTCGAACATTATTGTTTTATTTGGAAATATCTTCATTTATTATTATTTCTAATTTTGAAACTGTTAATTCGTGGTGGAATCCCATTTTAATGATTTAATAAAAGACTAGTCTGAAGATGGCCGTCATAGGCTGAAACCGGTCCAGTCATAAAATAAAAGTGGAATAAAGTTATATATTTGTTTTATTAAATCTTCATTTATTCGTATTCTTCTACCTATGTTTACTATATCTGTAATGTTATGTTAATTATGCCTACGTCATAAACATATTATGTTAAATTAACCTGATGGCAAACTATTTTGGTGATTATTCAGGTTATTTTATTGTGAAAAATAAAAAATAAAAAACCCGTAAAACCACAAATTAGTGACGGCTTATGCTCGAAGTAATTTTCTGCCGGGAACTTATTTATTTAAAAGTCTTATCAAAGATTGCTGTTTAGAAATTTGCAGTGTACGTTGTATAATAGCAAAACAAACCCAAAAGAAGGCAACACTGCTGTAATGACAACAAACTCATTGACTTAATAAAAAAATCCCAAATTTTAAACGCAGTTTGGTAGTGATTTAACGTTTAAAATAGGCGCTTCAACTTATTATGAAAACGTATATTAAATTAAATTATAAAACGTGTATTTTAGATAGGGTACGGTATCACACGTTACTAACACCCTTTGAAGTATCATAAAATAATAAGCAGGTTAAAAGTTGAAATATTGCGGAATTCGAGCGCTTTGTACATAATTTCTTGAGGGTGTTTTTAAATTCTTCAGTACCCCGAGCGCCCGAGTCAAATTACAAATTTCCACATCGTATTTCCACACTGCGTCTCTAAGGTGTTAAAAATCCTTTATCAAAACTTAAATTTTATTAGAATTGATGAAGTTTGCTTTCATCTTGGTAGCTTTGAAAATTCAAGAAAAGTTTTTTAACCTCTCACGAGACTCTCACTTGTTCATTTTCTTTGCTCACTCGAACCATGGAAATAATACGCAGTAGTTTCAGAAAAAAATATATAAATAGCATCGTAGAAGACTTTTGGGCTAATCAGCCGTGCTGTGTTTCCTTCTCCTCCCGAGCCTTGCCGGGTCCACCGTCTCATCTGCCCCGATGACGACAGACTTCTGTCCGAAAAATCGCATACTCATTGAAAGAACAGCCGCTGTTTGCGATCTGACATGGATGTTAGGTGGAGGTGAGTTGTCGGATTGGACTAGTGGACTTTTTCTAGGGAAATATTTTAATAACTTACCGCAACATTGTATCGTATTTCACCACTAATGTGTTCTGTTATCGTGTAATCAAACTGGACGAGTTATTTATCACGCACGCCGTTACCTGATTCAATTGAATTCATATTCAAATGAGCGTAAGCAGCAATGATAAAGCATATAACATTGCAACCATCGTGTCAGCTTATTCCGTTGCACGACTCGATAGTTTAGTGGTGCGAAATCAATCAAAGTTTTTTTTTGAATATTAATTGTGTTTCCTAAAATAAAATAAAATCTGAATGGCATTACAAGAGTCGAAAATAACGCCACTTAATGGGAAATCTTTTATTAAATAAGAAAAAAATGAAACTGAGGAAAAGTCAGGAGAGGACATAAAAATTTTAGGTCGTACCTTATTATTCAGATCTACCCGTAGTTAAGAAACATGGCGCAAGTCGTTTCAGCCAATTCCAAGTTTTGGTTCAAAATAGTCTCACCAAGACGATAAAATAAAATCTACACAATATCAGGTAATATTGTCAATTATTTTTTATTTTTTATTTATTTATTTATTATTAACACCCTGATGGGCTTTTAAATAGTAATTTAACATTAGTAAGTGCGTGAGTACAGTTTAAAAAGGATATACATGAAATAATACAGTAAAACGTTTTGAGAAATGAATAGCAAAAAAAAATAAAAATACAAAAATAATAATTAATAATAGTTCCAATACATTAATGATAAGTGAATATTTCATTTAAAAGTCTTTTAAATTTTGGCAAATTCATATAAAAGATATCAAGATTTGAGGTGTTTTCATTCCCGAGTGTATGTAAGCGTAGTTGGTAGTGACATTATTGTCGCAGAAAAGTATATTTTGCCGAATTGCTCGCTGAGGTACTCTGATGTTGATAAGGTGCAGGAGTTCGTGATGAATATATTTTTATGTCTGAAAAGTTTATTTTTGAATTCATTCATTGATTGTGAATTTATATGTTTTAACAAAAAAGTAAAATTATCAGAATAAGCAAACACTTTGTGGATTGGCATGATTAATTAAATAAAAACACACGTTGTTTAACACTTTGGATAATTTTTTTTTGAGATTCCCTTGAGAATTCAGCGTTTTCTTGATTGAAAAAACCGGCAAACTTCAACTAACACCCCTGGTAAAAATATGCTGGTTTACAGTATAAAAAATATACAGTATATTTTTAAGTCCCGATGAAGATTCAGCAGAACGAAACTAGTAGACATATAAAAAAAATAAAATGGATCAAAACAACGTGTGTTTATATTTTATTAAAAAAATCCAGGAAACCTGAGAAAAATACGACAAATATTAAGGGAGGTTAAATATTTAAGAGATTAATAAGTTTTATCAATATAACTTATGTATACTTATGATATATTTTCACATCGCAAAACTTCAATTTAAATAAATTGTGTTAAAAGTTCGGAACCAAAAAGAAAAAAGATACTATCATATTCATTCGTATTTTTTTTAAATCACTGAAATTCAAATACGTCATTTTCCTTTTGTGTCATCAGAAAATAATAAATGAAAGCTGAAATATTATTTATATTCTATTGGTTTGCTAAAAAAAATATTTAAATACGAAAATGTTACGAAGCCCTGCAAGATTGCACGTCAATGTTCAGCACATTTGATAATCTGACTGGTTCGCAAGATCAAACTGTAAGTTCCAACTGATGCACCACTACACCGAACACAGTTTTAACCGATGCAAGACCACAGTGATTGCAGTTTTGAATTATGCATCACATATTTAATACAGTTGTAACTGATGCATCGCCGTACTGAATACAATTCTACATAATGCCCCACCTCAATTTAATGCGGTTGTCTGATCTCGACCAAACGATTTGTATAATGCCTGGTAGGTACGCAAAATTCAGTTTTGAGAAATACGATTAGATGAGGTAAACAAATAATAATAGTAATAATAATAAATGGATAATTTTTATAGCGCCGTTTTTGTGGTAAATTCACCTCAAGGGCGCTTTACAAATTAATTTATCGAACCTATAATTTATCACTTAAGCTTATTTATAACTAATAACTTACAGTTAAGATTTATTACTAATTGCTTACACCCAATATTTTCAACCAGTGACTTACAATAAGAACTTATAGCTTGTAACTAACAGTGAAATAGATGTTAACATTAAAAACATTAATATTTACAGACATTTAAAAATTTCAGACGAACTATATTGGCTAACAGTGAAATAGATGCTAACATTTTGCATTTATTTATAACTTCTGTATATTTGAGGAAAAAAAAATTCGAACGCATTCAGAATCTTTGAAAAACCTTCTATAAATAAATTGAGGTCATCTGAGGTGATTTGCAAGATTGGCGATATTCCTTTGGTAGGGATACAACGTAAGCTGGAGCTTATAGATTTGGGCCTTCACTAATCCGAGTCTTGAGATACTATCCATTATTTTGAGCCCGGCTAAAAGAAGACTTATTGAAAAAAGAGTGCTTGTATGTACGGTACACATTGGTGATACTTGATTATTGAGAATCCCACTCACGCTTACTTAGTGCTTTTGTATGTAGGCAAACGGTGCTTGGATGTATCATTCACAATGACCTCAGCGTAGTGCTGTCAGCTTTAGTCGAATAGTGCGGGTGCGGGTAGAGAGACACACGGCAGTTGATGACTCGCTCAACTAACCTATAAGGTGCTTTAAGAGAGCTTTAAGAGGTGGTAGATTAGTTGTCTCCTGTAGGTTTCAATAGGCACTCTTTGAACCCATGGGGTATAAAACATATGAAAGTCAGTCAGAGGTAAAAATATTGGTAAGTTGCGGCGTAAAATAACTTTCAGTACTTTATTTTGTATGATATATATCCCACGAAGTATTTTCTTTCAAAGTATTGCTTTCTAGACAATAAAGATTGTAAAATTTCCTATTATCAAAAAATGTCACCAGCTCAGGGGCCGAACATAAAAGAAATATCCCGCCCACCAAAAAGGTTTTATTAAACTTGCTTCAATTAAATTATTAGTGAAAGGCCACGTACCGTGCTCCGTTTAAATTTTTACGCAAAATTCTAATTTTACCAGATTCTGATATCATTCACTCTACCCCCTGAATAAAATAAAGTAAATTGCCAAACTTCAAAATACCTACCGATGTACATTTTCGTTTCATAGTATATTAAGATGTATGCAATCCCTTGCATTGTTTTAGCAAAATGAAAATATAAACTTAGTTTTTGCGTCGGTGTTTCCAGACTAACGAGCTTCATTGGCTGTAGGCAGAATACACGAGACAGGCAGTTGTTTCACTAAGTAAAGTATTAATCCGGAAAAGCGCGAGTCCCGAGACAGCCCTGGTTTAGATTAATTATGCACTCGTTTGCAGATGTAAGATTCCGCCCTGAAAACATCCCTCGAGATCATTTTGTAAAGTCGAAAGGGTATATTAAATTTCCCCATTCTCGCTGCTTCAGCATGAGCGAATTCTTAATCACTCCTGCAAAAGTTTTTATGACTCGTGATTTAAAATTTGTTTTAGTGGTTTGGAAGAATTCAGAAAACTTAGCGTTGTTCCACGGTTACGATCCAATAACGTGATACGTTAATATTCACCATACTATAATAATTTCTCCAGATAACAAATTATTTTCTACATATGGTAATCGTTATAGAACGATAAATTAATGCTATATAAAACATGCCTCCTGTTCAGCCGTCCATCATTTTTAAATATGCTAGTTCATAAGATATTGCTGACGGATTATGTTGAATATTGGAGGTACGCGTCATTTGGCAATACTGATTTTTTTCTACACTGGGTATTTGCAAGTTAGTTAGTATTTTCTGTTTTATCTACGAAAAAATAAATTAAAGTACATGTCTAATATCTATTCCACTATGTCTTTATCATAACAAAGTTGAATATTAAATTGTGTTTTCCTGAAAAGGGTTAAACGTAAAAAGGCAGGGCGTCACGTGGGATACCCTGAACAGGTTAAACGCCTTCCGGTCAAACAATTCCAACTCCGTGTATTAAAAAACACGCATCCTGTTTGTACATATCATGACGATGATACAATTGAAGTAATATTACGAGGCCTCAATGTGACGTAGTAGTAGTAAATCAACATCAGGGAGTAATTGCAGCAAATCAAATATAAAAGTTTCCTGTGGGTACTGGTATCCTTGGTGCACATTTTTTATTTGATTTTTTGTTGTTATAGTTTTGAAATGAAATATTTTTTGAACATGTTTTAGCTTACAATAAGGCTTTAGAGGGTATTCTATATTATCAAGTGGGTACTCTGGTAGAAAATATGTGGAAATTTTATTTTTCTCACAAGGACCGTGCTATGCGAACCCACAACTGTTGTATTTGACAATAAGCAGCGCCGGTTATCTTTATTTTTCTGCAATTCGTAGGTACACCGTTAGTCGCCGTTTTCACAGCAGGATACTTTATTTTTGCCTGATTTCAAGTGTTCATAGTTTCACATGATTTTGAATCAAATTACTGCACAATAGTTGTGAATCTCTCCATATTGATCCGCAATGGCACTGCAAACGGTATAGAATGACGTCTGAAATGTTTAAATCGGTTGTTTTTTTAAAAATTTTCAAAATCAATTCATTGAAGTATAAATCATTTACAATAAAACTCGTTTATTCAGAATCGACGTGTTTTTTTTTCTATCTGAATATATTTCATAGTCATCAGTAATAATATTTTTCAATGGAATTTTACTTATCCGCCTAATAAGTTTCCAGTACATTATTTACCATGTGAAGTCTACCAGTGTTCTAATAAATTATTCAACTTGATTTCTGTTTTGTCGGCGGGTGAATTTTATTTCCCAGTAAACTTTTTCAATCGCTAATTCCATAGAAACTTCAAACGTTTAAATGTTTTTTTGATTGTGGAGGATTAATTTAGTATTTAAACAATACCGCTATTGACTTTGAAGACCAACTGATTAAGGTACCGGAGTTCCCGTGCCAACGGCTCGACTCCACCCCTGTGCACCGGTTTGGCCTTCTTTATTGGTGCGCATTGCGGATGACTATGGTCAGGGGTGCATTACTTGATTTATATTGCTATATATGACGCAAATTTTTTTTTATGTGAATGTGATTTCAATACAATTGTGGTGATGCACATTTTAGACAACCCATTTCAAGGACATGGCAGGTTTTTGTAAGATTGGCGGGAGATCTCAGTATTCATCAGATTCTGTGTATGGACCAAATCAATCAATAATAATATTATATCCGAATTAAATTAAAAGTCAACTTCGTTTCTCCGACCGAGACTTTTGGGTATAATGTAAAATATTTAGGTATGTAGTTTAAATATATTCACTACATGAATAACTTAACAATTTTTACTATTTTTTTTTTTTGATAAAAGAAATTTATAACTTTATTCCACTTTTTATTTTTTGACTGGACCGGTTTCAGCTTATAACGGCCATCTTCAGACTAATACAGGTTGTTCTTATTCAATAGCTTATATACTATTTTTGGGATTACAGGGGTAGTAGTAAACCATGATTTTACTTTAATTATATTTCTCAGTGTTGCATGATTTTACTAGTTACAAGTTACTTTTAGTTTATTATTTTATATTTCTATCTGGTATGAGTTTTTTTTATTTAAGATGGGTTACAGTTGTATTTCTCTAAATATGATTTTAAGATGTATTTATATAATGCAAAGTTGGTGAATACTGATTTTTAATGAGTTTATTTTAGGTTTTCCCATCTTAATTGTAATGTCTAGATTTTCCAAAAAATTTCGTAATTATTGGGTCACTCCCAGTATTATGGTATAATTACATGATTATATTTATTATGCACTTTTACAGGCCGTTATAGGCTGAAGCCGGTCCAGTCGAAAAATAAAAAAGTGGAATAAAGTTATACATTTGTTTTATTAAATCATTAAAATGGAATTCCACCATGAATTAACAGTTACAAAATTAGAAACATTTTTACTAGTTTAGCTTTATTTTCTCATTCCCCTCACACATCTGTAAATCTAATTCATTAGCCTCTCGTATTAATAGGGGCTGATTTATCATTTAAATACGATAGTCGTGTACTTATTGAGTTTCTATGTCCAATACTCGAACTGTGTGGATGTACCTCACCGTGCGCTGGTTGCACTATGCGTGCACTGTATGAATGATGGCTTGGCAACGGAGCTCTCTCATCAATATTTGGACTTAACCAGCGGAGAATGCGAGCGTGATGTGTATCGAATCTATTTAGTTTGTACACTGACTGCGGATTTACGATGCTTATAATATAATGGTAAATACGTCAATTTTGATATACAAATCATCCAAATATTATTATTAATATTTATTAATACCTTGAAATCATTTTGTTTTTTTTTATTCCGATGAGCTTAATAACTTTCGCAAAATAACAAATATGCTGACGGTGAAAAAAACAGTGTTTTTTTTTTATTGACTGTGGTGAATTGTTTAAATAAACCTAAATAATCTTTTCTTTCGACGGAAAATAGGTCACTAACATTCTGTTTGCGCCCACGAGATTTTCTGACCATTATTTGTATACTAAATGGATACTAACCTGTGAATTTATATCTCTGTCGATTTGCGTGAAGGTGATCGCAAACATTATCTCACCCTACGAATTGCAATTAAAGCGTTTCATTCTAATGACGTCACGACTCACAACTGTATTTACACGATTCGATTGTAATCAATGTAATAATAATAATAATATTTGGATGATTTGTATAGCGCCGTTTTTGTGAAAAATTACCTCAAGGGCGCTGTACAGATCTTATTTTCTAATATTACATATTAATTCCTAGTTTAAATAAGAAAATATACAGGAACATACTTGCCTGGCAGGTCCTATCAGATAGACACACTAATTTACTTAAAATTATAATTATTATATTTATTTTTTTCTAATTTAGGGCATGGGAGCGAAATTAAAAAATGGACTTTCTGAATTTGTCGTACAGTGGAGGATTTGGTTAAAATTTGTATATCTAAAGGTGATTCGCCGAGAGACAGATTGTGTTAAGATTCTTTTAATGAATTTAAGGATATGAGAGCCTGAAAAGGTAAGTTTTCAGTTTGAGAACGAAATTCTGTTGGGCTCGTTATACATCTTAGTTCCGGGGGGAGTTTATTCCAAGCCTTCGGCCCCGATACTCCGAAAGCGCGATCTCCAAACTTAGTATTAGGATTGTGTTTGGGTTCTATCAAAGAATTTTATTATCAATAATTGGAATATGGCTTATAAGTTCCTGCGTTATGAAATATAAAACTACAGTAAAATCAATAAGTATTCAGTACCTGGTAGGATTTTGAAAAAAAAAAGTTAACTCAGGTAACTTAATGCTCTCACTGAGTTAACTGAAGCGACAAAATGCTAAAAAAATTCGACCTTGTGTCGCTTTAGTCAAGCTTTCTTTCGAACGGTAAACATATGTTAGATGGCTGAAGGGCCACAAAAGACTTCAGAATCAGGGAGTCAGAGCATTGGATGCAGAAAAAAAACTTGATCAAAACTGCATGTGTAACTCATTTTTGACCAAAGTATCGCTTTAGCCTTTTTACCTTTCGAGCAACGATATAGTAAAGTAATATAGTTCTAGCAGATACATCAAATTTCTTACAATGCTGAATATTTAAATTAGATGAATAAGTGGCTAGCGGTGAGATTTAATACGAACTTGATTTGATTCGAATGGTAATGTGTATTGCAAGCATTACTTATTAATTATTAACACAAAGCATTGCACATTGACGTTTTTGGTTTAAACATTTTGTGTTGTGGGTCAGCATACAAAGCTATGATCGAAATTCCAGCTTTTTGTATATTGCAGGAAATTTGAATTGCTCAATCGATTTAATGACAAAATATAACACTATACCTTAAATACAATATACCAGGTGCTTTAATGTAGAATAAACAATAAATAAATATATAGTACAGCGTACAGCAGTATGCGTTAATCGAAATTTATGTCTCCCTATGTTTTACGAGTAATGCAAAAAAATTCTCAAAATCAGCCTCAAACGCGCCCAGGCTCCCTTCCAATTCAGTTTCCTCCGGTGAAGATGGCAATTGATATTTCCTGAAACCTCTCGATCCAATTTCCCTGGTGGCTGCCATCTTCGTCAAACATAAAACAGACGTTCGCCGGTAAAGTGTGGCTCGCAGCACGCGTTATTCGGACGACCAAAACACGAGTCGGGAGCGTCGTTAAACTTACGAGTACCATTCGGTACGTCCTTGGAAATATTTGACAGCATCTCAGGACATTTGCCAGTCTCTTTACCAACACGCCTTGTGAAAACACATAAAAAGGGAAGGGAAGTCTTTTTGACTTTATGGTTCTATGTTGAAATGAACACTTTGTTAATGCTGATACAAAATTGAGCGACTTAATTTATCTTTTTTAGTTTGCAGTACTATCGGAGCCTTTTCTACGCTTGCATTAAGCCGGATTTAATCGGAAACCTGTACCACATAAACACTAGGTAGGCACTAAATGTTTAGAACATAGCTATTATTTATGGTATACGGTTTTATTGTTATACTTCTCTCCAAGTTTAATTTTCGCTGTAGCCCAACCCATAATAAAACGTGTTTATTCTAAAACTACCCCAATAAGTAGATTTTCAATAAATATTACTGGCAAACATATAACACGCTCAAACAGAAAACACGTCATTTTTTTTCTGAAACCTCTTGTTCTATGCTACTGAAACATTAAAAAGTATGTACATACGATCTTGCCACACAGTATCGAATTGACTTCCTTCGCTGCTGAAACTCATTCCTCGTAAAAACGATGCAGTATCAACCCTCTCGGCTTATAATTCTCACATAATTTTGGTCGATTGCCAAGTCAATAAAGTATACATTCTCTTCCAAAACTAGGACACCTTGTTGTTGATATTCTGGACTCTAGACCAGTGATTCCCAAACGGGTCATAGTGTGGAACAATAAGAAATATATGCCCTCGGCAGAGGGCAGAGGAAGCAGTGCGGAACTCTTACAGCTTATTGTGCAACTGATTGCTTTAGAGTTTCTGTTACTGACTGAGTTATACACATTATGGTTGTTAATCGATTTATTTTATTTTATAGCATTTCAAGAATATAATTTAATAAAAGAATAAGTATAAGTAAGAAGGAAAGAAGGGAGAATCGAAGGACAAAAAGAGAATTGGGCTGGCGCAGAAGACGCTTTCGATACAAGTTCGTGTTGCTTTCATAACAAATGAGAATATTCTTGTTGGGTGATGGGATAATTGAGGTTAATGGCACCATCGACATCATTGGCCTACCGATTATAATACTGGCTTGTTAAACTTGGGGTTAAAGGATCGACTCTCGGCAGATTCAAATACATGTGACTAGCCGCGGCTTACTTATCGATATCTCTAACTCTATTTTTTGGCTTGAAACAATCATTAGGGCTTTAAAAATGAGTTTACAAAAACAGCAAAGTCTTCGAAAGTTTGAGAATCACACCTCAAGCTTATCACCTTTTACTAAGCTGCTCCCAACCGTCTGGAGCCAGGGGGCTTTAGCATCCTGGGGTACGTTGTGAGGCAAAAGGTAGTGAGGAGGGGAAGGAGATGGGGAAGAGGAAAGTTGAGAAGTACCTGGCTATTCAGATCTGGTCACCAAACACGGCTTAAGCCATTTCAACCAACGTTTTCATTCGAAATTGTAGTGTTTCACCAGGGCGATACTTAGAGTATCTACCACTCCGGAACGTGTTGCAAAACTTTCTCAGTCGAAATCGCGCCACCTAGTAAATAGTGTATTATAATTTAGAAATACCCACATCAAAAGTATAGAAATATTGGTCAAACGAGGAAGCATAAAAGTGGGATATTTAACATGTAACAATAATTATTAAACTATTTATATATTTAAGAAATATTTATTCCAGATCTCAGGGAGGAAAGGACAATCCCATAATCTTTATAAAACACATGGAAAAAAAAGTTGAATGATAATATGTAGTAATAATAATAATACATTAAAAAAATTAAGGTTCGTTTCAAGACATCATGAATCGACTCAATTGTTTATAAACGGGGCCCTGCAAGAAGTCCAGTGCTGCCATCACAAGAGTGTTTTCACTCGTGCCTATTCTTAATATTTGGATAATTTGTATAGCGCCGTTTTTGTGAAAAATCACCTCAAGGGCGCTGTATTCGTTTACTGAAAAAGGTGGCAAGTTCACAATGTTCTTATTTAGGGCCAAAGATACAGATATTAACCATTCCGAACAAAAACATCAATCATCAATGCTATGCATGTTTACATAACACTGAATATGTTTACTTACCAAAAACATCACGCCATTTGAACATCCCTCTAATGTAAAAAAGTCATTAATACAGGTAGGTACAGCCATTTTTTTCCCAACATTAATTTTATTTATAAACGAAACATATAAAATTTGTTTAAAACCACTTCATTATTAATATTTCGTCGACCGGTTTCGGAAGCACACTTCCATCTTCAGGACAATAGAATAATTAAATTAAGATACAGCATACTGAGATATATATACATATAAGGTTTTGAAATGGGGAAGAGAAAAGGTAATTGAGGGGATTATGGAATTTTTTTAGAGGAAGACAAACATTCCCGGATTACGAATAACCTGAAAATATTTGTAATACTCCTACTATCATCATAATAAGCGGAAAATATTGCTTATGCAATAATGATGGAGGACTTACCCAGCAGAGGAATCGAATCTACAATGCCCGGATGGGAATCTGACGCATTTGTCCACTCAGCTACCGACCGGTCGAATAATATTACATTTATTATTT
The DNA here is from genome assembly GCA_022651775.1 of Drusus annulatus. Classification (NCBI taxonomy): domain Eukaryota; kingdom Metazoa; phylum Arthropoda; class Insecta; order Trichoptera; family Limnephilidae; genus Drusus; species Drusus annulatus. The sequence goes on along the minus strand of JAGWCC010001175.1, from coordinate 32,702 downwards.
AAAAATTTTCTAATCTCTAATGCTTCTAAGTTTTTTTTTGCCTTTATTACTGCGGTGAAGAATTTTAACCCCTGTATCACTATCAAAAGAATAATCTGTAGCAATGAGGCGATTGGCAAACTCTGAAAAATTCTTATTATTTAAACATCTTAAATGTTCACTAATTCTAATATTTACATTTCAAGATATCTTCTTACCTATGTAAAATGAAGAACGATTATTGCAAGATAGTTTATAAATGCCAGTGACTTAATAATTTACCCATGTTATTATAAGTATAGAACGCAGGTTTAATGTGGGTAGAAAAATTTAAGTCAATGCTTTTACGAATATCTCATTTTATTTGTTTAAAAAGGTTCCGTGGGTATAAGGAAATTTAAAATGAATTCCAAAAAAAAATCAAACTTACAAAAAGTACGTTTTTAACAACTGAATCATGATGACTACTGCAAAAACTACTGAAATCACCAAAGAAGTACAGTGCTACGTCCTGGATAGTAGTGTTTTCATTCGTAATGAATCATGAGTTTATTTAATACTACTCCCATTGATATCAATATCGCCGTAGGTGGCGTTTACTGTTTACGCATTTCTCGCATTTATCATAATGATCTCTCATGGACGGCTCTCTTGAACAATCAGCTTGCGGACCCTTTTGACTTAAACTAAGCTATTCGGGAGCTTATTCATTTTCTTCTAGAAAATATTTTCGTTTTGGATGTCACAAAATCTTCGTGGTTTTTTTTATAGGAAATCCATAAATTGCACGATCCCAAAGATCGTAAATCCAGGATGGCCTTATTCACGAAAACAGTATAAAAATATCGTATATAATGATTAATGAATAATATTTATTAACGTAATCCTATTATTGAATACTTATTTCTTAGAAGTGTGATAAAATACAGAATGTGTCCCTTAAAAATACCGAAAGTAAAACGTCTGATATTATGGCCATTTTTAAAAAGATTTTCTCGCAAACTCAGTTTTTTACTAGAAATCCTCCAAGCCGACGTAAAAAAGCTGCAGGAAAGCGGAAAATCTCCCAACATCGAGTTGGGTGAGTTTCGTAGTCAGTTGGTTGCTTACGAGCCGCCAAATAAATTATTTCTTACTGGCACAAAACGCCAACTTAATAGTTTTCTTAACCTCATTAACTCCTTCCACAAACACGTAAAATTCACATTAGAGACATGTAAAAATTTCACCGTAAATATTTTAGATCTCACATTACGTAAACCAACCCATACTGACAATACCATAAACACGTTTAACCGTCCCATTTCTCACTCCACGTTTCACTCAATGGCCCTTCAGCTTATAAGTAGGAACAGAAGTATTTTAGTTTTTCTGTCCCTCCTCTGTAATATTTTTATTTCTTATTTATAATATTTTTCTTAATTCAATACTTTTTTTACTCTGATTATTGTGGTTACTCTAATGATTAACAATTTAGGAGAAATTATCTTTGTATAAGTATTTTAATGCATTATATAAACGTTTTGTTATTGGATTAATACCTTATTATTTAATTAGTATGTTGTGTTGTTCTTCTGTAAATATTTCGAAGGGACAAATAATCTTTCTTCCGACAGGCATTTTTTTAATTTGTTTTTTTGGAATCACAAATTTTATAGATTTTAAGTCAAAATAAAAACCTTTTTTAGCTGCTTTATGACGGAAGATATAGAGGTTACTGACTCAAAACTACTATGGGAACCCAAGGTGATGAGCGAATATTCAATTCATTTTATTTTCTCCGAAAAGATTTGTTTCGGAATTCACCAACTTTGGAACGATCCTTTAACATTTGCCATTTTTGTATTAACAACATCTTAGCCAAGGTTGTATTTCAGTCACGTAGTTACAGATTTTTTTCGTCTTTTTTTACCCTGAAAACATTTTCTACGGTATGAAATAAATTGCGTGGGTATGTACACGTTTTAAAATATAGAGGTTTTGTATTTACCAGCCAACGGATTCGTTAGCAGAACGTGAATTTTTTTTATCATGTAACAGAATGAGGCGAATTTGGAATCTAAGCTTTATCGAAGCAAAAATTGTCGAAAAATCAGATTATAAGATAAAATTATTTGTGTTAAGGGTGTTATCTTTAGTTGTGTTTAAAAAAAGGCATGGAGAGTGCTGCGTAATAAAAATAAAAGTTTTCCAATACTGTGCTGTACAAAAAAATGTGGACAACATACGTATTTGCCCATACATCAAAAGACAACCGTTGAAGAAATTAAATTTGGAGGGGACAAGATTTGATAGAGTTTTAATATACTAGCTATGTATATTAGGGCCTTTTTTGTTAAAAACCCTTTTATTTTTAGTTCAACCTTGACTCTCCAAAGTTGGTTTGGAAGCTCCAATTTCTTTTGACAAATACGTTGTTATTTATTAGTTTGATTTTTGGAATTTATTTATTACATATTGACTAAATTATTGATTTCATCAAATTAAAGACTTCAATATTTATTCAAGTATTTTCTTATTTATTTTAATAGATTACAGTATTATCCAGTTTCTTAGTTGTACAAATGAACAAAAAAACCTAACGATAGTAACTTAATAAAATAAAACCGTTTGTTACGATAAATTTAATAGTAGTTGGTAATTAGAAAAAATCCAATTATTTCTTTTAACATGAAAAATAGGTAAATGGTGTCAGAAATCGAAAAACGATTTATCTCACTAACAAATGAATATACTAGCATTAATCGTCTCGAAGGCCACCTCGAGAATGTACATAAATTTTCCAAGAGAAAGGAACCGGATTAATCACTCTCTTAGGCTAAAGACGCATTATGGAATATTAACTGTCTTAAATAGACTACGTAAAAATATGAATTAAGCTCCGGAGGCTCATTTCAATTGATTTATTATAAAAGAAGGTTTTCCAAAGGATATAACACTTTTTTTAATAACTGGAAAGGGGTTAAAAGTGATTAATGATTCTGGCTCTTTAGAGCTAATTCATTTAGAATTTTCAAGCAAACTCAAATCCGATGAAATTATATATATCACGAATAAGGTTTAAATTATTCCACCTCTTTGATCGAGATTTAAGATGAGGTTTCTTCTCAAAATTTCATTTTGTTTTTCCGGGATTGTAATTAGCATTATCCAATTCAATATTCGTAAAATTTGACGTTCATAGCCTCTGCGGTAGATTCGACAAGTATTCGAGCAACAGTATTAAGCTATCACCAGTCATTTTAATTTGTTCTTTCGTATTGAAATCTCCAATATCAAACTCCCTAATTCTAACCAACAAATGGTTGCAGTAAAAATGAAAGATATTTCTTTTGGCTTAGGTTAGTTACCGCCGACAGCCCATTTCAATGAGCAAGCATTGTTGTAAATTATTCGTCAACTTTTTTGTTTATCTTGGGAGATTTCATTGCACATTTCCCCTTTTCTTTTTTAATCTGTATATATATATATTTGAGGTTTTACACTAAAACATACAAACAATGTCATCTTGTCGGACATCACTCTTGCCATCGAGTCAGGAAAGTAAGCACTTTTCTCGGTCTTAGACATGAGCGCAGCTTTCGACACGATCGACCACGGTTTTCTTATTACACGACTAGAAGAAACTTTTGGTTTAAACTGTGGCGTTAAGAATTGGCTGATATTGTACTTAAGTAACCGTTCACAAGCCGTGAAGATGGGAATAAACCAATCAAATTTTACAACGCTTTCATCTGGAGTACCCCAAGGGTCCGTTTTGGGCCCACTGCTCTTCATCCTTTTCATAAATGATGTCGCTCAAATAATCAAATCATTTGGTCTTATATCACATTGCTACGCCGATGACCAGCAAGTTTACTTTTACTGCTCACCGAAAGAAATAAACAGTCTGAAAATCCGTATGACTGAGTGTCTAGAAGCGATCACTCTCTGGATGACCTCAAATAGACTGAAACTGAACCCTTCAAAGACAGAGTTTCTCTGGACCGCCTCAAGCAGACGTCAGCATAACATCGAAATCTCCCCAATAGCTGTCTCAGGAAGTGACATTATTCCAAAGAAATCCATCAAACTTCTCGGTGTTAATCTGGATGCTGATTTCTCCCTTAAATCCCAAATTAACAGAACTGTGAGCACAGGGTTCTTTCAATTAAGACAAATAAAATCAGTGCGAAGAAACCTACCAACAGAGGCAACCAAACTATTCGTAAATTCGTACGTAGTTTCGCGTTTAGATTACTGCAACGGAATATACGCTAGTCTTCCTAAATATCAAATTGACAAACTACAACTAGTCTTCAACGCCGCGGCAAGACTTATCACCAACGTATCAAAATATTCCCATATCTCAGAGCACCTCAAAAATCTTCACTGGCTTAAATGTCCCAAAAGAATCCAGTTTAAGCTTTGCTGGATGGTTTTCAAATCAATTAACGGAGTAGCTCCGGCTTATTTATCGGAATTGTGTATTCCTGAAGATTCCAATTCGCGACAGTCAACTCTTAGATCGGCAATGTCATCGGCTATCGGAAGGTTGAAAGAACCAAAGCGCACACCAGACACTAAGTTCGGAGAGCGCGCCTTCGGAGTGTCAGGTCCTAAAGCCTGGAATGGACTACCACATGATCTGAGAGTAATAAAAGACTCGACAGAGTTCAGAGCCAAACTCAAAACTCATTTTTTCAGAAAATCACATCCATAATCAAGATGTAAAAGTCCAATAGAACCAAGAAAACTTTTCTGACTCTCATTCCTTAAATTCGTTAGAAGATTATCACCATTATCTGTTCTTCACTACGAAAAATTAAAAATCCTCTGATATACTTTATTTTAAATTTGCTCTCATGCCCTAAAAATGAAAAAATAATAATTAAGAAATAAAAAATAAATAAAAATAAATAAAATAAAATATAAATAAATAAAAAATTACGTTATTCTAAATTTTAAGTTATTATGATATGGTGATTGTGTCCTGCCAAAAGTGACCTACCAGGTAAGTATGTTGCTGTATATTTATATAAACTAAGAATTAATATTAAGTAGAAATTAAGATTTGTACAGCGCCCTTGAGGTGATTTCTCACAAAAACGGCGCTATACAAATTATCCAAATGTTATTATTATTATTAATATTATCAAGATAAATAAGTTGTGATTAATTCGATTGAAACAAGATTTTTAGGACATTAGATTATCGTCAGCCGATTTGTCTATTCAGTCAAAATTGAACTGATTAAAATAGTGATAATCGCTGCTAGTGACTACATATATTAAATCAGCTTGAGGAATTGATTACTTATTAATTTCATCACACATAACATAAGGCATGTTCGCGTAATCGAATGGCTCGAATATCTAAGAAATATGTAAGAACAGTATTTTCTCAATGAGTGCAAGAATAAATAAATTGTCCCGCTGTTTCGTCTGAAAATGTGGGAATGTAATTGAAAAGATTAGAAAGGCTGAATAAAAGTGAGCTCAAATGCTTTTCTGAAAGCTTTTAAAGATTTGTAATGTCGCATCCTTTGATATTTTCCGTCGTAAGATGAGTTTCACAAAACATTTTGATGTTTGCATTTATGCTCGGATAGAACTTTACCTCGATTATAAAGATGAGTGTCAAAATATCAAAATCTTACTTCATGTTTATTACAATAATTTAAATAACTAACCATCACGCTGTTTCTCGGGAGGAGCAGGTAGAGAGGATAGACCACCACGTAACTCTCTTTTGACACACACCCTTTGCTCCATTCACATTCATGCATTGTCTCGTACATACTCTTTTATTCTTTTTAATCTTAACATGACCCAATTTAAGTATTTGATTCACTTGGTCGTGCCATGTCTTCCTTAGGCGTCCCCGACTTCTTCTACGATTTACTTTCGCATAATATATTCTCCTAGTGCTCCTCTCTCCGTTCAACCGCTTCACGTGTTCAAACCATCTAAGAGCCCGTTTCTTAATATAGTTTACTAAGCTTTCTTCAGCCTTGCTTTATTTCTAGATCTATACATTTGTAATACGGTTACGGTGTTTTTACCACACTTGCGCCTTGGTGATTTCATTTCTAGAGTATTCGGTTTATTTTCATTTTTCTTTTACTAGTTCCATTTCTCACCGTCATACATTAGGGTTGGTATCAGCACTCAATTGTGGATTGCAATCCCCGCTCTTTTAGACAACTTTTTATAAGCGACTAAAGCGTTCAGGCCTCCATAATTATGTTTCATATATTCACCTTTCTTTTAATGTTCTTTCAAACTCTCGTCAATATACTTCCCAAATACACAAATTTATTTACTTGCTTCAAGTATTAAGCCATATTGCACAGCTTTTTCAAAGTCTCAATTTCAAATGCCATGACTTTGGACTTGCTTAAATTCATCACAAACTCATTCTACATACATACTTTGTTCATCCTAGACACAAGAGATTGTAGATCTTCAATACTGTTATAAATAAACATCACATCATCAGCATACAAAAAGGCAACATATGTTACTGTCAGATTGTTAATTACCTTTAATTTCTTGCGTACAATTATCTTACATATGCGCAGATTAAATTACCACGGTGAGATTACACAGAATTGCTTAACATTTTTTGTGATATGAAATACTTGGGAGTTATATTAGATGCAAAATTAACCTTTAACAAACATGCTGAGTATACACAAAAGAAAATTGGGAAGTAGATCTCTTTTTTGGGAAGAAATCGTCGAAAAAATTCCAGAGAAACCGCAATTACAATATACAACTCCATTATTGCTCGACATTTTTATTACTGTTCAACTATTATTTTTTTGTGTAACGACAAAGAACAAAACAGGTTTCAAATTCTCCGAAATAGAGCAATAGAATTATACTTAGGCAAAATCGATACTCAAAAGTAACTTAAATGTCAGAAGAACTAAATTGGCTAACAGTAAAACAGATGCTAACATTAAACACATTAATGTTTATACATAAAATGAAGAACAACTTGTTACCAAAATATTTTTCTGACAAAATTATCTACAATGTTGATATTCACAAATATAATACAAGGGCATGCAAAGAAATTAGACTACCAGAAAAGAATAAAGCCAACACACAAAATAGCTTACTATATAAAGAGATGAAATCTTAAAATGCGCTGCCGGAAACCATCAAAATTATGCCTATCAATAAATTTCTAAATAGCCTGTAAAAAATATTTAAAATGCATATAAATCAAAATAATAAGTAGTATGTAACTTAAAATATTATAAAGTCAAAAATAAAATGAAACAATTAGCTGCTTGTTAACTTAAATGTACAAAGTAACTAATGTAAAATAAATAAAACTATCTACATTTTGCAACTGAGAATTTACGTTGTTTTTAATATAATGTATTAATAATCAATAGAATAATATATTAAATGCAAAAATTGGATCAACCTGTAGTTTATATATATATATGTGTTTAAATTTTGTCGAAAGGGCTGATTACAATTATTCATAGAAAAAGAAACCGAATAGAGACAAATCTATTTGCTTCCAGGTTTCACATTTAGTACCAACATTATATTATTTAAAGGAATAGTGTTCTTGGTACTATTTCCAATTGAGCGCATTATTTTCAATGTTTTTAGTGCGAGGGGTGTGCGGTAAGAAAGTTCCAGAGAGTGGAAAGAGCGTAAGTGGTGATCCGTGTTAGTGTCTATGCCCCGCTAATGGAAGGGCGCTGTTACATGTCGTCTCTGACTTTCAACTAAATCCACTGAATTCAAAATATTGAATTTGGTATTACATTACGGCTCATAAACATAGTCTTAAAGTATAAAAAATACATTTTTATGATTGAATTTCTTCATCAGTTCTACGTTTCAGTTGCTTTATTATTTTTCAGATTGTTTTAACGAATTAGGAGACTTGCTAACAGCACATTTATATCAAACTCTTTTAAGTTAGTTATAAGATAATAAAAACATCGACCAAATAATATCCTTTTGAATTGACGACGTGTAACGTTTGGCGGATGACACAAAGTAAGGAACTGGGATTATCGGAATTGGTTTAGAAAAGCCTGTTTTCAGCAGTGAATATACGTAAGGGCTTAAAAAAATGGTAGAAGTGACATGCGTCTATGTATTTATATTGTACAGAGTTCATGGATTTATTGTAGTGTTTATTTTAGTTTTGTGCAATTACAGCGCTAATGTTCGAACTGTCCGGAGCCAGCGGGACAGTTCGGACTTTGGTGGTGGCATGCCTAATTGAGAATACCTTATAAAGAGACTACTCTCTACACAAGGTACCCTATAAGGAATAGAACTGAGATATATCTACGGAGAGCACACGCTCAGTTTTTACTCAAAATTTAGGTTTGCCAAAAGATTCGTCAAAATGGGTGACTTTGAACAACAACACATGTATTACCGACCAAAGTCTAGAAGTCAATTGAAAATGGTATCCATTATTTCTTTCAGTTCACGAGAACTTGGGATGAAAACAAACCATCAAATAATTTAAAGATATATAGATATCACTGATAAAAAAACAACTCAGAAGACAACGTTAACAATATTTGTTCCATCATGACAACACACCGACACATAATGTATCGACTCAAACTCAGCTACAAACATAAATCATTTTGGCTTCTAATTGTTTTTTTGTGCCACAATATCACCAGAATAGACTTCATCTGTCGCTTCGAAAAAAATTTACTGGGAAGAGATTTCTTCAATGAAGATTTTATAGGCAAAGTAAACGTCTGTTTTCAATGGTTAGGAAAATTTCACTTAAAACCGACGTAATAAAACTAAGAAACGGTTGACGGTTGGATAAAATACAATGATCTTCTAAAAGGATATTTTTAAATAATATTAAAATTGCTACCCTGACCATTGTCTTTTTATTCAGGTCTACGAACTTTTTGAGACCTACTCATATAGTTGGTAATGATGATGACAATAGCTATTCTTCAACTTTAGAATTGATTCAATTTGCCTATAAATATATAGCAATTTCAATTAATCGTGAAGAATAATACTTAGTGCATTATAATCAACTCTCAAAATCTCATAAATAGTGAAAGCAATTGCCATTTGTGATAAATGCACGAGATTTTTTAAAGAAAAAATCCTCGGAGAATCTGTTCGCAAAAGATGCCTCGGAGATTCTGATTGAGAAAGATGCCGCAGAGATCTTAGAGTACAAGATCTCCCGAGCCAGGCCAAATAAAGCAATCAAAGTAAAACCCTTGAGAAAATGCTGCGAGAGAAAATTCGATTGATTCAATATTGACTAGAAAATAACGTAAAGCGAACCTTCTCAGTTTACAGCTCTCTTGAAGATGAGTACACACGACAAAAAGTCTGTGTGCAACTAATAGTATCATTATTGTTCGCTTTACGAAGTTCAAGTATTCGGGTAATAAAAATTAATAATATTTATTTATTGGTTTACATCGAGGATTTCGTTTGAAATCTTAATATTGCTTTTACAACAATGGATACCATACGCGAACACCTTTGACCGATCCAAGGCAGAGGGTAAAAGGCCCATTAATTTAGCACATGAGTTATGGAAGGTTTGGAGGGTCAAGTGGATGGGTGAAATAGTTGAATCTGATGTGTTCCTCCGATGCGCGATATCCCCAATAAAGATAGGGACTCGGGATAGGCGAAGGGAGTGTGACATAACTCAAACCCCTGGTACTTGTATTACTCTCGCGGTGGGGGCGGCCGAGTAAAGACGAACCAACTTTGTGTCAGAACGAAACTTCCAAAGTGGATGACAGGCATAAATTAGCCCGTGATTAACGCCGAGTTTGATGTTAGTAACTGGACTGGAGCTTGACTATATATGGAGTGGCACTTGAGGTGAAATATCACAAAACTGCGCTATATAAGTTCACTGTTATTATTATTATTCTATTAAACTATGGAGTTAGGAAAGTTAGTATTCATTGGCCCACTTTGCTCTCGCCAAACTTTTTATTTGCGCGTTATTTATGTTGTTCTGATTTCATTTACATTTCACTACATTCACCCCCGTGGCATAATGATAAGAAAAAGGCTCTGGATAAAGAAGGTTGAACATTTAATCTATTTAGCGCGCGTCAGTAAGATAATACAGGGTTTTTCGTGCATTACATTAAATATTTTTAGAAATTCCTTGCCGTAGACTCAGAAACAATGAATTGCTGTTCCTCGGTCATCACAATACTAATATTATGGGTATAATTCTCCAATGTCCGGAATGTCAAGACTTGTTAACTCAAGCCATGGTCTTGAAATTTTTGGTAGCATTCTAAATGATTTTTGTCATTCTTTACGACTCTACCAAAACTTTGACTAGACCATGGCTTGAATTTTCTCTCTTATGTTTATTTTGCCCTATTTTTGTCATAGCTTCATTTATTATTATGTATGTGCTATTCCTTCTCTGTTGCTCTTTTTTCCATTTCGTGTTTTATGCCTTTTTTGTAATTGGACTTTAGTCCGTTTATTTATAAATAAATAAATATTTGATTTGTATATATTCTGTTTTAGATAGCTCTTCGTTCGATGTAAAATATACTCTCTAGTAGAATTATCTGAAAAATTATTGTTTTTTAAGCATAAAGATGCTTAAAAAACAATAATTTTTCAGAGTTCGCCAATCACCTCATTACTACTAATCATGATTTTAATAGAGATACAGGGGTTAAAATTCTTCACCGTTGCAATAAAGGGATAAAATTAGATAACTTAGAAGCACTAGAAATTAGAAAATCATTAAACAGTAAATACAATATTTTAAACAATCAAATTAATTTATCTTATAGTCCTATCCTAAATATTTTTCCAATAAACCGCTCTGTTATTCCCATAATTTCATCAATTACTCCTTCTCCTTCCAACTCCTAAATATGTATATTTATCTCAGTATTTTGTATTTCAGATTAATTTAATATTGTCCTGATGATGGAAGGGTACTTCCGAAACCGGTAGACAAAATATTAAATAAAAAAGTGGTTAAAAACAAAGTATATATGTTCTATTTATAAATATGGCAAGCCACAAAGTTAATGCTTTTTACGAATATAGAAATTAATTCTATTTACTGAAATATTATTAGAAAACTTTGGTGGTTTGCGTACAGCATTACTATTGTGATCCAGCTGTTTCGGGATTCAATTCCATCGTTTAAAAGCGGCAAATGCCAAAACAGTTGTAATACATGCATAAAATGTAAAGTCTCGGAACTTTCTCAAAATGTTTTAGGAAATTCTATTATTTCTAAATTATAAAGAATAGTCAGTTACTTGAATGGTATGGCCCGAGTGGTAGAGCGTTCAGCGGGGCGGAGCGTGCGTCCATTGAGAGTTGTTTGGCCTCGGTGAACAGACAGCGCGTCATTGGAACTGCCACCGTGGCTTCAATACATTACATATTATCGGCATTTTGAAGAAACCCCATTTTTTAAATATTATTCATTACGTAAGGAAGGTCAGAGTGAAATTGTAAAACAAAGAAAAAATTGAAATTTTTTTCGTTATAACATATGAAAGACGTTATTTTTTTTATATTCTAACAGGGGTATCAGAGGATTTTTTTAAATATCTTTCGTTAGTAACATGTATGATTTAAACAACTAAATTGGTGTGACCGAGCTGTATTATAACGCTACTCAAAACTTAGAGGAATAAAATCTATCCAGTTAGAAAGTTTAAGAATCAAATTGTTACATAGTAAAAATTTGTTTGGTGAATGCGCCCGTTATTTATTCTGAAATAGAAATATTTTCACCGAATAACTTTATCTTATACATTGAAATCATGTTCTCCAGGAAACATATTTTAAATCAAACCCCCAAAATAAGTCAAGGAAGTTTTAATGAGATAGAAACGCTGGAGTGTCTTCCGAACTTAATTTCTGATTCTGGCAATAGAGTTCATATAATTTCATTTAATTTTATCTTTAAATTATTCCGTTTTACCCTACGATTTCCATTTATTTTTTTAAGTAACAATGAATTAGTTTAAATAAGTTGCTACAAAATTTACAATTATCAAAATTTATTTACAAAAAAATATATCATGGTAGAATAAAGATTTGAATATACATATACATTTTTTTAAAGTTAATTGAGTCAAAATTAAAACGATATTTTTTTAATACTAACCACATCGAGGGTTAACGTTTTTGGCATCGGCCTTATAACGTGAATTAATTTCAACATTCACGGTTTTCAAGGAAATTAATTTCATTACTGTACAGTGTATAACAGAAAAATACGAAGTAAAAGAATAAAAAAATTGGGAAATTGAAATGAAAAATAAAATTAATTGACAAATTAGATATACCTACCTAGGAAGAAAATAATTTTAAATTTGTTTTCTAAAGCACCTTTAAGTAAAGCCGACTCGTACAGTAGAATAATATAAGTAAAAATATTACCACTGAAAGAAAATTTCACTTCATATTATGACGAAAAAGATAATTCCCTCAAATCTGAAATATAAAATTTACTATACCACTACAGTTAAGATACGTAACTTTTTTCTGTCACCGGTAAAATATATATATAATATCTTTTTATTATATATAAACAGTAATTTTCATTCCGTAATTGTATTTAACTCATTCAGACCCTGTGTGAATAATTATGCACACGCATTTGAAAGCATAATGTAATGAGTAACTTTATGTATTTGAAGTCTTCCACCTGTTTTTATTAAATAAGAAACATTATTATTTACTAAAAATATGACTAGCAGACCCATCTACCCACGTCAGTTGTAAATATTGGTTCTTTCAAATAGTTCGAGTGAATCGTTTGACAGGAGTGCCAGTGAATACATTTTGTTTTCAGTGTTTTTGTTAAAATTTCATATTTTTTCAATAGTAGAAGTATGCAGATGCAATTATGAAATATTTAAAAGTATCATGTGTTAATATTTAAATAAATAAGAGTTTGAAAGTGTTTGATTTTGATGTGCAGAATTATGCACAATTAGTCTCTGTGCCACCTTTGCATGATATACACAAAATGTTATAGACCTGTCGTATTTATTTAGAAAAGTTGTTTGTGTTGTTGATTTAATAGAAAATGTATATTCCTTTGAATAAAGAAGACTTGGAGGTGATTTTGGGATTGTTGGAGAATGATTCTATGACATAGATACTGAACGATTGGAGGCAAAAAGAACAAGAATTGCTCTGTATCCTATCATAGAAATACTTAAAATGAATATTTTTTTCCCAAAAATATTTTCATTATTATTAATGTCCTGTCGTAGCAAATTTTCTTTTAAAAACCTATGAAACAAGATTCTGTTTTCAGTCGTCTGTGTACGTTGAGACTTGTTGAGCATAATTATGTACATGTTCATTTTCTTAATAAACAATACTTAAAAAAAAAAACGTTTGTTTTATTAAAACCCCGATGAAGTCTAATCCACTCTTAAACTATTGTTATCTCCTTTAACAATTACTCAGGTCTGAATGGGTTAAAGAAAACTTCTTTAAATGCAATTACACAAATATAAGAAGGATATTTTTTAAATTATTGTTGTGATTGTCATACGAACTTCTGGATAAGATATATCACACTATAGAAGCCTTCGTTTAACAAGAAAATCAGCTTGACTGATCAAAATTGAGAAAAATCATAATTTTGAATATTTCAAAATTATAAGCTGCCCCGGGATATTGCACTTACAATGTATAAAGACTAACGATATTACTAAGTCACTTACCCTTGAAGGGCCGCAGAAAAGTTATTCAGCCTTCGGCGATAAATTCTCATTATATATTCAGAGGAACATATTTAATTTGGTGAACAAGACGCAACTTTAAGGATCTGCTAGATGGGCGCCGAAAATAACCCTATTTTCGGGGATTATATGCGACGAATTTCTTTCTTTAATATCAATAAATTATTTTATCGTGTACATATTTCCAATATAAATTCGAGCGGTGGAACGAAAAAAAGTATTACACAGCTTTTCGTTTTTTTAATCATTGTTTTGACAACCTTCGTGGCCAAGCGGTTGAGACTCGGAGGTCGCCTTTCAAACCTCGGCGTACCAAAAGAAATTGTATTTCTTTAATGTATTATTTCACGTGTAAGAAATATAAAATAATATATTTGTGGCACATTTCAGAGTTGTAGATAATCTCACTATCGCCCTGGTGAAAGCTGATTATTCAGAACGAAATTACTCGAAATTACTTTAATCGTGTTTGGTGACCAGATCTGTATTTACCTGCGATCCTTTTTCCTTCTCCTTCACATTTCCTTCAGCCTCACAACATACCCCAACAATGAATATTATATTCCCACTGGTTGCAGGTAATTGGAAGCAAATTATTTCATCAAAACTTACACTCAACGTTATTGTCTCAGCTTAAAAACCGACTCCTAACACACTGAACAAGATAGACGAAAACGCGAAAACCCGCTGGCGGTTTTTTTATATTGTTTTTATTCTCTTTTTCGGTAGTCAGGTTGGGGTTCTATCGTTTCGACGAGGCGTCTTGGGACGTCTTGGGGCATCTTGGGGTGTATTGGGGCGTCTTGGGGCGTCCTTCTCCTGCGCCACTTCAGCGGCCTCAAATAACTGCAGGTCCGAGGTCTTCAGTTACCTTTGTTATGGATTAACTCGAGGAAAGAGGTAGACCACCGAAGGTCGTACACATTCTTGGCATTTGGCACCGGCAACAAAAACCCTGTTCAAGTAGAGAAATCGATTACCTGAATATTGTTACTTAAAAATCGCGGTCAAACGAGGAGGGTGCAAGTTCCCAGTATTGTTGAACATATAAATGGACGAACTTACCCAAAAATCAAACAATGCTGCGGTAGGCTGCTCTGTGGGAGGGCAGTGTGTCATTGGTGTGATCTATGCAGACGACATGGTATTGATGACATCGCCGATAAGAGGGTTACATAGCCTCTTGAATATCTGTGAAAAGTTTGACATGAAACTAACATGATTTATAATTCGAAAAAATCACTGACTGTCATCACACGGGCAAGATCAAAAACAATGATTATTTTCCAATAAAAACGTTCTCTTATTAATTCAATTCGAAATAAGAACTTAGAAAAATACATATAGTTTTATAAACTTAAAATACTTGACTTTTATTTTTAAAATTTTTAATGGTATTATAGACAGCTCTGATTTACTTAGCTTAATTACCTTCCATCTACCTAGCAGAACCGCTCGATCCAAAATTATTTTTAAATGTAACAATAATATCAGGACTGAGTCATTTAGATACTTGCTTGTACCTAGATTGCATACAGTGGGTAATTCTTTCGCTGAAATAGTAGATATATTAAACTGCACTGAATCTAGTTACAAGAAGGCTATAATAGCATACCTCTTTCAAAAATATTACTATTAATTTAATGCATTATAATTTTTCTATTTACTTATTTATGTTTTTGAGTGCTGATCATTTACTCTATGTTATTTTTGTGTCACTATTATTTTATTTTATATATTACACTGTTATGTAAAAGCCCATAAAGGCGTATATAATTAAGTAAATAAATTAATAATTTGCATAGCGCCATTTTTTTGTGAAACATCATGTCAAATTAAGGTTTGTTGGAATTAGGGCATCTAATGAAATCAAATTAGTTTTCTTTAATTGTTGTTTTAATGAACTGGGAATGTTGTATAGTTATATATTAATATAAAACTACATTTGAATTGTTGTAGGACAAGGAAATTTTCATCGACGTTGTGAGGCGGGTTGAGGAAAGCCTGAAGGAAGGGATTCCTTGAAGCGATTTTTAAAAATAACCAGTTTACATAAAGAAGAATGGACAAATGCTGGTAGCTTGGTCTACACACGGGTTCCTTTACAACGAGATCGTGTCAGATTCCTAGTAAAACAAAACCTGTCCTCCTGCTACTGATATCAGCTTTACTGTAAACTGACGTTCCGCTCGTATCTACGAATTACTGGCGCGCTAAATATGTATGGTGCTCGTTTCTCCATGCAGGCCCCATTGTTGTATTTGTCAATCAGACTCAGCGTGTCTATGTTTTATCTGGACCCGATAGTACACACAGCGACCGATCTGATCTCTCGGCTGAGAGTTTGGCCCCAAGTTCAATTCAATTTGTGGATTAAATAGAGCTAACTAGCGGTGTGATCTCTCTGAAAGAACTACTTCAAAGAACTACTTCAAAGAACTACTTCAAAGAACTACTTCAAAGAACTACTTCATAGAACTACTTCAAAGAACTACTTCTTTAGTAAGCAGTTCCTACTTCATTCATTGTTCATTGAAAAAATACTTCAACTGAAGTTGGTAGTTCATTTTAGCGTTCTGACTGCTCCGTGTGAACTATTTCATTTTGCCGCAGTTTAAACTTCATTCATTTCATTTCATTGAACAAATACTTCAATAGAAGTTACATTACAAAGAAGTACTTCAATTTGGGGCAGTCAGTTGCGAAGTTGAACTTCAAAGCCTATAAAGAAGTACTCCATTTCAAGTACTTCAATTGAAGTTCGACTTCAAGGTACTTCGATCTAAAGGAACGGGTTTTTTTGGGAGTTTTTTTCGTTTTAAAATCTCTTTGTTTTGGCGAGGAACCAGTTCCAGTTCTTTTCAATTTCAAATCTTTACCGACCAAGTCCAACCAGTACTTTTATGTTGGCGAGGAATATCAAGGAACCGGTTCCAAAAATAATTGAACAAATAACCGGATAAATTCAAATTTTTTTTTTGCGAGTTCGACTTCAATTGAAATGTTCGAATGCATTGAAAATTCGTGAAGCATTTACAAAACATTGAAGTTTTTCCCAACGCTAGAGCTAACTAAGTGCAGCAAATGGCCACTATTCAAACATGTACTGTTCTAATAGCCCGTCTGTAGGAGTCAGATAAGTTTTAAAAATATTTAAATATCATAACACTAATGTAAACAATTTCTTAATATTTTAATTTTGGCAGTTATTTTAATTATTAATTTTCTGAAAAGGTATGTAAAATGCAGTTTTCATCTAAATATTGTATTTATCTTGATATTAATAAAAATAGCTCAAGCTAAATGCAAATAACATAAGGCGAGATTATAAACTATTATTTTTGGGGTATTTTTTAAACATCGATGTATTCAAAAAGGTTTCATTGGTACAGCGAAATGCTTTTAATAATGGTTAAACGTAATCCAAGAATTGTCGATAAAATATTCCCTCGGAAAGATTGGCGCCACACAGGATCACATTTAGCTTTACGTATGTTTTTTACGATACGACCAGACAAGGTAGAAAGCCGTCATCTTATAAATAACCATACCAAATTATCAAGCTGAAAACCACAATATGTCCCTATTAAAACTTTCGTATTAAAATGCCTTTCTTTTTTATTTTTCTCCGTTAAATATTACCGTGTATAATATTATAATGCCATTTTAAATTAATTAAAAATCTTTGAGAAGTTTAAATTGAGTATCTTATAAGCCCTAAAATGATATTCTGGGTTGACTGGGTCTCTTCAAGACGTTTTACTCACTCCAGCTTCCCCATGAACAAACATTCGGCACAACTTTCGCATCGCATTAAGATAACTTTGCAGCTTTATTTCACTTATGTATTGATGATCAGACCGGTTTCGTCCTATTCTATTATCCTCGTATATTTTTCATTTATTATATCTATGGTGTTTAGACACATTAACTTATTTTTCCCAGTAAAAAATTATAACTGCATACTAAGTAATATAATTTCCGATACCGTATTGTGTTTCGTGAGTATAAGTATAATGAAGGGACACGAAAGGAAAAGAGTATTGATGTTCCGTGTGAAACGACTCTCGTCTGAAAGCTACTTTGGTACTCTGCCAAATCTCATCCCTAGGCGCTCTCGCACAAACTCGCTCTGCAGATATTTTACACCCAGGAAGCATCCAATAAATCGTTCGCAATGAAATGACATCGCGTTGCTCCGCTGTACTGGCTGCTCCAATTTCAGAATATCGCCGCACGATGAAAGTCAATTTCACCTCGCCCGTGAAACAGTTCCTCTATAAGTTTTTCAACATCGAGACAACTCTTCTTATTTCGTTATCCAAAACGGGTGTTATTTGAAATTTTATTTCACATCTCGGTTTATGGTGAAACTTACCGGATCAAAGAAAAATAAAATTCACCCCCTGGGCTTATGGCGCCTTACGCCTTTGGCGCATTTTTATGTCGGCGCGAAAATCAAAAATTGACTGTCGGAAAAAATAACCGAACCGATAAATTCCCATTACGTAAAATGGGGCATTTGCGATGGTTCATTGAGTTTTTGAAATATTTCAATTAACAAAATTGTTTCATCATTACTGGATGGTCTCCTCAACTGATTATTAAATAAGTGCGCTTGTCTCTCATTTTTCTTCCTGGAGATGGACACTTTGATTTACTCAAGCAAATTCTAATACTTTAGTATCAAAATGAGCCTCAAATTTTTCGTAACCGCGGCACTTTGCACTGGTGGTGAAGAACAATTTTCCGATTTGACACTATATTTGCAAACTAGCAGGATGTAGCCCGTTCTGTTTCTTTATAGATATCCGCTTGACCTCAATTGCTCAACAGCTGTAACTATCAATAAATGATAAGATGAGATCATTTATGAGCCAACCTTGAGCGATGTCTTAATTCTCGGAACTAATTTACCCTTCGAAGGGACATCGTTAATAAAACATCCCATCCCTTATATTCCCCCGTCTGCGCTATCCCGAGATCCGAGATGTGGCCCCGATCTCCATATTCCTGGGGCGGCGTCTTAAATCAAACCGCGCTTCTTCTAAGCTGCCAGCTTACTCGCAGGGGGCACGGGACCGCTGATGGAAGAAGTTAAGACGATATTGGTCGTTGTTACAGTGGAAGTAAAAACCAAATGTGATGTGCCAATCAAATTACTCCCTTAACAAATAAACGTAATTTATGAGAAATTGATAGAGCTTTTTATGATCCTGAAACTAAATAAGATGAATAATTAGTGTACACTCATAAATGGACTTAGTATTAATAATTATCTGTTTTTAAATTGACATATCAGATCTGGCAAGGTGAATAAGCCATGCGAGGCAGTTTTAAGCGGAAATACTCGTTTTTTAGTGTATGTGCAGCTCTATAATCTTGGCCGACCTATTTCGATAAATAGAAGTTCGTAAACAAATCGCAACCACTTATCGCAGTACGACAGCCGGGAGTGGGAGTGGAGGGATGGAGAGGAGAGGGGAGTGGCGAACGAGAGAAGAGGAAGGAAAGGAAGAGGGAGAAGGAGAGGGAGAGAAGTTAGAAGTTGAACCTGCGGAGGAGTGCGGTATCCTTAAAACTTTCAGATTAAGCGGGAAGTTTTTTGAGATTGGGGAATATGCAAATAAGACAAACGCTGATGGCGTCTCAGATGATAATCCACAATAATCAATCATTTAGAAAAATATTTTTCTGTAAATAAGATAAAATTGATTTTCATCAAAATCTGACACAAAAATGAAAAAAACCGTGAGTATCCACATAAACTTAGCTTGTAAATTTCGTAAAATTCAGAGATGAGATGAGTTGTCGTGGTGGTTATTAAAGTAACAGTTAGTGGGCATCTCAACGAAAACTCGTAAAAACATGCAAGCCATGACTAGTCGACTTAAAGTTGAAAACCGGGATTAACTTTATATGCATGCAGATACACGCAGACAAAATAAAGAAGAAAATAAATTTAATATTAAAACTGATCAAATTTTGAAACCTTTATTATTTATTTTCAATTTATTAATTTTGACTGAACCGGCTCAACCTTACAACAGTCATATTCAAAATGGTGAAATTGTATTATTTACCTTTATTGCAAGGCGAAACCGGTTCAGTCAACAACAAATAAGTGGAAATAAATTATTAGTCGTTTTAAAATCATAAAATTGTACAGAAAACAAAAAGTTGTCATATCTACGTAAAAACATTATTCAAGATAGGTGATCAACCGTAGGTTATATGATTTGTTTTATATAAGATTATGAATTACATTATTTCCTTCTTAAAATAGTGAAAATACCTCTGCAAATACGTTTTTTTTTTAAGAAGAAGAAGTTAAACTGGGAAGAATTACATGAACTAAAAGAGTTACAAGAAATGAAATAGTATTTTTTTAAAGTCGGAGAACGGACACAGTAACCGCTGCTATGAATGCGAAATGAAGAAGAACGTACTAGACAAGGAATAACATAATACACTGGGTCAGTTGATTTCACCTTACCGGACAAGCTAACGTTTTGCAGACAGGAACTTTCAATGTATTTATTCTTAACGGCCCCACGCCGCATATTGTCCATGAGTACATTTTGGAATTCGTGCAAGGTCTATATTATTAGTAAGAAATTACTTGAAATTTATTTAAATCATGTAATATTAGTATTAAATGTTATCCTGGCCGGTAAGATTGATAAGACCCATGTCAATTGGTATTCATATGTAATATGATTCATTCAATTATGAAATTGCTCTGATCCTTAAAATTCTATGTTCAAATGTAAAGTAAAGGGTTTTAAATTGGTTTTGGATTTTGTATGTTCTTTAAAACATGAGAAACGTAGAACAAAATGATATATTCTATACATGTAAACAATAGGGATGTTTCACGTTTTGTTTAACGAGAGTAGCAACCATAAATCTAGTTTTCCACAAAAGGTGTTTTGAAATATTATTTTTAACCTTAAAGTGTTGGAACATGAAAGGGTTTTCTCCTAAGGTATCGTTTTATTATTGGTTTTAGTAATTTAGTATTTGAATGGAATACAAACGTCGACCGAATCAAAAATTCATCCAATCGATTTTTGTTTTTTAAAGCAAAATTCCTAAGCTGAATTCAGAAAAGAATTATTAAAAACACTCAAAATCCGATAAAATAATTTCTAACCAATTGTTTTTACGATTCCGGTATAAAATTCAATCGATAGTATTTTTTTCAAAACGAATGGCATAAAAGATTACGTTTTCTCTAAGCTCGCCAAATAAGGTCGTTGCTGCAAAGCGATAATATTTACTTATGTCACATAACAAGAGATGGGGAAAGAGGGCAATTAACGATCTGTCTAGTTACAGACACGCCACATTTTTTCTTCAGCTTATGGTAGTTAATTTCTTATTGGAATCTATGTGCCAAGGATACATTACATTTATAAAGCAAATGTGTAATACATTCATCACGTATGAATCACCGCAAGAATTAGATGTTACCGATATCATTGATTTGTAAAATTGCAGAGGACTTGGGGTAAAGATACCTACAGCAACTTGCCAGTCGCAAGACCCTCCAAACGATCACGAAAGCCAAGCAGCCTGAATAAGCAGGTCCTCCCAACCACCAAATTTGCTTTTCTTTAATTCCCTAATTTAGGTGACAGAGTAACAGCTCTGCGCACAGTGTTATTAAAACAATAATGATAAATTTTTAAATTCTCAATACATTGTAGCTTAGTCAGAGTATGTGTCTATCCGCCCTAAAATCAGTGACGTCATATGACGATGGCTTTTGGAGCCTTTATATTACAGCGACGAAGTGAACGTTAAACGTTATCATTCCACGGCCAATGAGAAATTACGTGTCACCCGTAAAACTCGAGGTATAATAAATAAATAATTATTGTGGAAAAACTTTATGTCTGACCACAACGATAAAATGATCTTTTGATACGATTTTCTACATGGGCTATGATCAAATAGCACTTTCGTTTAATTCACGAAAGCTACTTTAATCCTCGCAGATAAAATGTTTTACCACCACAGTAAGTAAGATTCCTTGTGATTTACGTAAACTGCTTTCCATTAAAATACATTCTACAATATTTGTGGCTTCGATATTCTCTACAGACTCGATAGATCTTTAGAAGTTGACCCGTTAGATGTCGATACCTCGTGAATGTGTACCTATTCTGTGTACGTGGGAGGCATCTTACGAGTATATAATATTAGCAATTGAGAAGCAAGGGATAAAATAATAGGCACAAACTGTTACTGTTGTACGTAATAAGATCTAAGTTTTTAAGCGATCACTAGGTGGGCCATCATGTTACTATAGTATTGTTGCATGTATCAAGTTTAGTTGTAGTCGAGTAAATACTTTGAGTATATAGAGTGGTATTTATCCAAGGCAGTGAAGTCAGCTTTTGATGATTTTGGACGTGGGCGTTTGACCTGGGCGTGGCTAAAAATAAGGCTAGGGTATTTATACATCCATACATAGTGTTTTTGTTTATTCGTATAACCACTTTTTCACAGTATTGTCATCAACAACAATATAGCATATAATTTAAAAAAACCGTTTAGTTGCAAGTTTAGTGGCATTATAAAAAATGTGGGCGGAGTCTCGCGGTGACCCAGGAGCCCAAGATCATCGCGACAGTACATAGAAGCGATGTATTATATTTGTTGTCTCTTTCTCTCTCATGGTGTATGACGTAAAAACCCGGAGAAAGTGATTTATCGCAAGTTTGTTTGGGTTGGGTAAAAATAATTAGCTCTCTCTCCATACATTGTTACTCCAAGGGTAAATACAATGTTTTTTTTCGTGGATATAACGCTTTCAAATTAATTACAAACATTTTATATAGCAGGCGTCATAGCCGGCCCTGTAGACCTCACCAATTCTTACAGGGAGAGAATAGAGTGGGCATTCGTCGGCCTAACGTTCGGTGGTCAGCACTGCACCGCATTCACAGAGATCCGACTCCTTAGACCTCGCCTGTGCATCATGTTGTCACAAGGACTGTAGGAGCGCCCTGTCCTCGGGGTAAGGTACGAGATGAGCATTGCCTACGTTCCCGCTGTCACTGGTTTCCACCTGTCTTCTAAAGTAAGAACCAACCGATGGAGTCCATCCAAAGGAGTTTCTGGGACTCGATCAGCATGCATAGTGACTCCATACAAAGGTATTGCAGCATTTTGAGTGTTGCAAATTGGCGGGGTTATATTTCTAAGTATATTAAACTAGGTTATACCTACACAGAATAATAATAATATTTGGATAATTTGTATAGCGCCGTTTTTGTGAAAAGACAGAAGGATGGTGAAAATGAAAAAGTTAGAAAAAAACTCGTTCATATTGTTTTCATGTCTAAATAACCTTTTTTTTCACTTTACAATAATATTTATACTTAATGCTTAGTGAAAACAATTTGCTTTTTGACATGTTTTGTTTAATCACGTAACAAATATACTATATATATATATATAGTATATATATATTTTTTTTTATATGAATACCGCATAAAAGTCTCAACTGCTCTCAACCGCCTAGAGCGAGTGAGACTATGGCATCCCCAAATAGGGTATGTTGTGAGGCTGAAGGTACCGGGGAGAAGAAGAAGATTGAGAAGAAGAAGGTTGGGAAGTACCTGGCTATTCAGATCTGGTCACCGAACACGGCTAAAGCCATTTCAAGCAACGTTTCAATTCTGAATGATGGTTTTTCACCAGGTCGATACTAAGAGTATCTACCACTCTGGAACGTGCCGCAAATATACTTTTTATTGTTTTTGTATGAATTAAATGTGTTATGACACATATTAATTGAATAAAAGTTATTGGCGCACACCGGGTTTGAACCCGCGACCTTTGGATTCGTAGTCGAGCGTCTTACCACTCGACCATGGAGGCCGTCAGATAATAATAGTAAAAAATTATTCCAGAAGGTATGCAGGAGTAGTGCAATGCAATACCCTCCATAATTGGTAATAATAAATAGTTACAATAATAATAAAATACAAGTTATGATACACACAATAATAGTAATAAAAAATATATTTAAAAAAAACATGAATTCGTAAGAAAAAATAAGTAAAATAGTGAATATCGTTTTAATCGAGCGTGCTTCAGGGTGGTCTCCGCATCATTTGCATCCATCATATACCATATGTTATTTTATATGAATTTTAAATTAATTTGTGCACACTGGGTTTGAACCCACGATCTCTAAATTCGTAGTTGTGCGTCTAACCACTCGACCACGCAGGCCATCATAAATTAACCAAACAGGCGTTCTTTCAATATGTGCCTTTCTAGTTCCATTTTCGGTCATCACCATCATACAATAAATTATTGTAGTTTTTCACCCATTTCACACCCCGTTACAACCTGATTGATACAATTATTATACTGGGACCCAAGCCTTAGCCTGTTCGGCAGATTGGATAATACCCTCGAACAAATCCCAAGCCGGTTTAGATCCAAATTCACTGTTCCGATTGGTATTATTTTTGAAAAATGTATCGATCTGAATGTTAAATATTATTATGTAACAGGGTTTGGTTAATTTACTTTGCAGATTTTAAATCTAAAGTGATATAGCTTTTAATATCATATGTAGTATTCAAATTGGGAATTATTCATTAACAAGTAATGCCGGTAAAGTTAAACATGGAAAATTCGAACTCGACCGTCATTTTTATTTTTTCTATTCTTCTTCGCAATTCGTTGGATTCTTTTGTAAATAATGCACAATAGTGAGTCGAAGACGATTTTGTTAATTTATATAAAAGAATAATATAATATTGTTGTGTATGTATGTATGCCAAATCAACCAATATGTAATATATTGCATAAAATCGTGTGGCATTTTCTAAGAACTAACACGTCTAATAATCTATAAGTAAAAAGGAATAACTTTCACTTTCATATTTAATTGAATATCTCTGATGTATTTTTCCTCGTTATAATAATGGAATGTCGTTTAATTTTAAGAAGAATAATGTGTAAAAATATTTTCAGATTCGAAGATATTTTTTATCTAAAATAAATGGGTTTTTACTCAGTGCTAAGCTCTGCAGCAACTTTGGCGTCACCTTCTGCAAATCAAGAAAACTATTCACGAATTCCGCCATTCTGTCATCCATCAGAACGCTGAAAATAATAAATGATCCACCTGAGTACCGAAAATTTGGTATAGTCCTGTCAAAAAGAGACTTTTCATATGTACCACAAAAAATCTATGTAAAATGAAGAAACAAAAACGGTTTTACTTATATTTAACAATTTGTCATGAGTTTTTCCCGACTTTTTCACTATTCAATTCACAAAAATATTTCTCGAGCCACGTGAAAAACTCCGAAGCTTTGTCTACCTATATTTTTTATGTTTTTTTTTTATAAAAATATGTGAGATGGAAAATAATGGTAATAAATAGATATTGTTGTTGTGAGCGTTTGGGATGAGTCCCACTTTCGTACCTACTGGGTTAATTTGACAGTAAAACCAGTTCAAAAATCATAACCACGTCAATGATTTATTTCTGTCGTTGTCAGAACTATACGAGAGTGCTTGCTGGAAGGAGATTTTGGGTGTAAAGAAGTATAAGAAACTTTTCACGTGAATGTCTCGGATTAATTCCTCGATCATCAATCCAATCGGCTGACAGTCGCACAAAGGGGCCTTCAGAATTACGGGCTGTTTTTTAACCCATCGAGGAAGGTGTCGTTAGAAAAACGTTATATATATTATGATTCGTCGAGACACATACAAAGATACATCGATGAATACCCACCACACTCTCAAGAAGGAAAAATTAAGACTATTCAATTATCTGCATCTCATGAGATATAATTCAAATTTGAGATGTCATTGCTGGTAACCCAGGTTTTTTTTGTACACATACGTTACCCGCCTCACTAGACAAAGTCAGTTCTAAGACGGTATTAGAATGTAGTACAGCAACTACTCGTAACTCACACAAAAGCCAGCGCCATGAGTTTTCCGGAAAATTCTGCAGACGGCTTTTATTGGACTCAATCCGATAGACTTTACCGTATTTGCACTGCAAGCGTTGATATTGTGTGGGTGCTTTTTACACTTGTTTCAGTGTAAAGTATAAATAACTTAAGAATGTAAGTAACTGTCTCTAATTATTTCAGAAACGTTCACCATGAATAATTCTTACAATACAGAGTTTCTTATGAGTGAATTTAAAACTACCTCAATTGTATTTTAGCAATTCACAAATGCAAAAAATATTTCTTTTTGAACGCCCGTTAGATTCCCCAGAGATTTTAAAAGACAAGAGATATTTGAAAATTAAATGTTCATTTGTAACATCTTGTTATTTGAATTTTTTTTTCACACAGAAGAACGAACATTTTATTCATGTGAAGAAATGGAAAAAAACATACCGCCGTCTGCCAATAGTTCTGACACGTCAATTCGCAATGTTCGCTGAAACCGCTTCACTTTTTGGACGATGAGCGAAGGATTCTTTCAGCATTTTCAGGATCACTCGATGAAAGATCACTTTTGTTTTTGAAACGTTAAGAAAAAAAAAATAGATCAATAGTTACAAGCTTTAAAAGGCGTATGTCGATTGATTTCAGACTACAAACCAAAACAGGTACTTTTTTGATTATTGCTCTTCAATAATGGTATTTCGTAAATAGTAAAGTATTTTTGAAACCTATTTTTAAAAAAGGACAAAAACATAGTCTATCCTCGTCCACGTCAAATCTTTGTTCTGAAATATTCACCATAATAACGACAAGGCCTTCTGAAAAAGGGTTCACCTTTATTAGCAATGACAGCCGCTGCCTTTATTTGGGTACGCGTTGTCGTTACCTTAACGTTAAGTTACGTTACGTTGTCGTCATTCTACGCTACGTTGCGTTACCCTTCCCAGCGGTAACTGCTGTTACCGTCCCGCAATTTTCCGTTACACAGTCCTAGTGACAAAATGAATGATTGTTTTCTTTAAATATGGGAAATTAAACTTCTATATTTATTTATTTACGTGCTTCTATTATATATTTTGGGATACAGATAAGGTGTAGCAGTACCATTGCCTTTGCTTTTTATATATAAGTTTAATACATATTATCGTATTCTTGAGAAGTATACTGGCATAATGAGTAGCATTGAACCTCGCACGCGTAATACAAACACAAAGTCCAGAAGAAGGCCAGGTCTGTTTGTTTTTATCTCCAATACAATAAAGCCAAAATCACTAAGCAACACATAGTACAAAAAAAAGCGAAAACCGTAAGCATAAGTACAAGAGAATGCGAAATGATGCAGAACAAACGAAGTAACGTTACATACTGCCAAACACAATAACAAACAGGGGTATACAGTCCATGTTAAAGCAAGCGCTGGTAGTTTTGCTGGAAGTACTAAAATCAACAGCAGGGCTATTCCGGGTTGCGTAGTAAAAAAAAACTTAGATAATAGAATTTTTTAGCGGTGGTACTCGAAAACAAAGGTGTTGATTTTTACGAAATTCATAAAATTGCCAATATTTCACAGTCGTATTTTAACATTCTGATCCGTCACGAGTTGTCCGTCAGCTCGTTTATGGATTAACATCGACTTTTGGGACACTGTACATACAGTATATATATTAGTTAGCCGTTGTGTTTAATTGTCAAATTACAGAAAATAGGTCGGCAGCGTGTTGATTGTATCGGGACAACGCCCGATGGCCGGAGATGGGAAGACAAGGATAGCGAATTACGTACAAGCACATTCAAACAGACTTGAATAAGGGCTATAATAGTAATAACGGGTACACATAAGGGTATTGTCTTTTGTAGATTTTCCCTTTGATGTCTGCGACAAAAATCCCAGATTACATTTCAAATCAAGTCACAGATGTCCACTAGGAGATAGACTCAACTAGCGTCCATTCCGGACATTAATTGTACATATACCATCGTCTTACTTATTTACCAGTCTGCAGATGCCCGTCATAGGGCTTGGAATAAACTCCCTCCGGAACTAAGATGTATAACGAGCCCAAAAGAATTTCGGTCCAAACCGAAAACTTACCTTTTCAGACTCTCATATCATTAAATTCATTAAAAGAATCTCAACATAAACTGTCTCTCGACGAATCACCATTAGATGTACAAATTTAACCAAATCCTGTACTGTACGACGAATTCAGAAAGTCATTTTTTTTAATTTCGCTCCCATGTCCTAAATCGAGATTTTTTTTTTTAAAGTAAAAAAAAAAAATTATAATACTAAGTTAATAAGTATGTCTATTTTATAGGACCTGCCAGGTTAGTATGTTCCTGTATATTTTCTTATTTAAACTCGGAATTAAAATGTAATAATAGAAAATTAGATCTGTACAGCGCCCTTGAGGTGATTTTTTACAAAAACGGCGCTTTTATCAAATATTATTAAAATATTGTTATTTTTATTATAAGGTGAAGCCGGTCAGGTCTTTAATAAACAATAGTGGAATAAAGGTAAAAAATTGGTATTATTAAATCAAATAAAAACGTTTCCGCAACAAATGACACGTTTCGCGGTCCGCGCTGTGCTCGTACCACGAAACGGTTACAGTAGCCGACAAGGCTTCAACATTCTCGCTTTGTTTTATTAAATCTTCGACACTTTACAGAATGTCCATAGCAAACGTAACGACAAGTGACGTTTTTCCAATATCGCCGTCCAATAAATGCTTTGGTGCCACAAAATTTGCATGGAAAATTTTCTCGCAACAAGCTTCAACTCAGACTCACACAGCATGCGACCATATAAGAATTTTACACTCGAGTCTATTCGGTTTATGTTTTGAAATAGCCTACCGAATAATTTCTTTAATCTTTTATTTTTGTCATTTTTTTATTATGCTGAAAACTTCAAACTGTTTGAACATCTAGTCTGGTAAAAAAACGTTTATTCTTAAAAATAGTTTTCAAGAAAAACAAATTACTAAACAGCGAATTAATTGTGGGTTTAAGTTATTGAATGTAAAATATATATATATATATATATATATATATATATATATATATATATATATATATATATTGAAATTAGCCGATGTAGCCGTGCATGAAGGTTACTCATAATTTCCTAAAATATTTTGAGCTTTCTACCTAAGCTTCTAAAAATCTATTCTTCGGAAAGTTCGATGTACGTTGGGTATGTTGGAAACGTTTTTCCACCGTGTCCATATGGGTATAAAAATAGATCACCTCATAAATAAGACATTAGAGACGCTAACCTCCCGAAGATAAAAAATAGATATTATTATTCTTTGAACCCGTAAATCAGTCCGTAGAGGATTCGCCCCGAGAGGCCGCAGCCGCTGGAACACACGAGAAGGTGTTTTCAAATAAATTCGGACCCAACCGCGGTATTTCACTGAAAAGATGATGGGATTGAGTAGAATACAATACCATTCATTTTAAAAAACTCAATACAAAAATATGTATGGTAGGAAATCAATTAAATACCAGGAAAATGTGATTTAAATGACCTAAATATTTATCTCAATATTTTAGGAAAACATTTTTTTTTTCTTTAAAAAGGTAGAAATACGATTTAAATTATTATTATGAAGACTTTCTAAAGTTTTATTCAACCGGTTCGGTAACTTTTTATTTAGCCGTGGTAACAACGAGCCTTTTTCTGATATTAAAAAAAGAACACGCTTTCATATTGGTAAAAACCGTTAACTTTGTCTGCCATATTTATAAATAAAATAGATAAACTTTCTTTAATATCGTCCTGAAGATGAAAGGGCGCTTCCGAAACCGGTTGGAAAAATGTTGAAAATAAAAGGGGTTTCAAACAAAATTTATCTATTTTATTCATAGAAATCGCAACCGTTTGCTTGCATTTTCCCTTTCTGTAGTGAGGTGTGCCGGGTTTCATCTTTGATCACCAGGTTCTTAGAATTTGAATTTTCTAAATATTTCAAAATCGGATATTCCAGCTAATTTTATGGGTCACCTAAGTGTGTTATCTAATTACATTATGTGACTGTGTTACTTAAATTTGTTTACCTAATTCTCATTAGAGGTAGGTAGGTTTTACTAAGAATGCGAAGGTAATTAATAAAATATATGAGTACGAAAGTATTTACTTAAACTTATGTAATATGTCTTGAGCGGTGATAACTACTTACATTTAACTAATTTCAGTTTACATATATTATGTTAGCTCAACTCTATAAAAAAGGTATAACTTTTCGAAACTAAATTTAGCATCGCAAAAAATTAATGCAAAAAACCGTAAATTATGACTTTTTTTCCTATAATTCGCGAAAGCGATTACAAAAAAATGTTCTTAAACATTGAAAAATCATCGATATATATATATGTTTTTTAAATGAAATATTCGAATGGTGGATTTTTTCGTTAATATTGGGACCATCATAGCTTTTTATCTATTCTGAAATCACCTGAAACCCTTAAATAATGTATGATTCTGCAATCTGGTCTTGTTCGCAAGCTTATACCAATGCGGGAACTTCAATGCCGGAATGCTTTTTGTGCAAGATCATGAAATTGAGAAGACGGTATAAACTATCAAACTCATGTTTCCAGTTCCACAACCCGTTTCTTCCCGGCACCTCTCAGCCACCCGTCCAGTTCCACCAACCGCACTGGGCGTATATCACGTGCCACACATGATCTGTCCAGATGAAGTCCTGAATGACCAGCTGCTTGGTTACCTGGAACATCCGAACTTAGGTCCACTCTATCTGGTAGTAGAATAAGGCACTTGGCTAGTGATTTTTTTTTTCATTTGACGAGGAGTCGCGGATTTTAGAGCGTTTGGTATTCGGAGTATGTTTCCGGTATGTTCAGCTTGATATGAACTGTTTAGTTTCAAGAGTACTAATCGTTGTTTCTGTAAAGTGTGAGGGAGTCAAGGCTTCAGAAGACATACCGTCATCATTAAATGGCCATGTACTAACTTTTCTGAACCATTCTTAAAATAATTTAACCTTTATCCACCCCTTTACTAAAAGTTTGGTGAGAAAATTTAGTACATTTTTTATCATTCTTTTGAAGACATAACGGTTTCCAATCTGACGCACATCTTCGGATGTTCGGCTTATTTCAAAGTTATTCTTGAATCGTTTGATTTTTGCTTTTTTTACTGTTTGCACTCTTATAAGCCAATATATGGGCGAAGTTATTTTGAAAAATTAATCATATCTATGTAATTTTATAAAGGTAGGTAATTTTGCAATAGACTTTTTTAACTCAAGACAAAATATAGTTATTAATGTCAAAATACATATAACAGTATTTTATAATATCTAGAAATTTAAAGAATTCGTTAAAAAAAAATGTTTTGAGGTTAAAGAGGAAATTTTTTCACAATATTAGCTAAGCATTCGCAGGAAAACCCTAAATGCTACATTTATAATAATTGCACAGCAAAAATTGCTTTTATTTCTAAATCACAGTAATATAAATTGATTCCAGTTGTAAAGGTTATGACGTCACAGTAAATTAAATAAAACAGGTCTCCCTGAAATCAACAAAATACGCCTGTTTTATCACGAGGCTTCACAGTTTTGTACCAGTGGAGGTGCGTGTGATAATCGTTGCTTGTAGTTTATTTGTCAATTGTTATATATATTTCCATCTAGTGATAAGTTTTGAAGTGTATAAATATAGCAATGGGTTATGTATATTTATATTTAAACTAATGCCAAATTACCTTCCTTACCCTACCTATTTTCAATAATTGATTAAAAGTATTCTCTTAAGTTCTTTTTTCCCTGGATGCCTCCACCATTATTGATTGTAACAGATATGCTTAATTGCTGCTAAAGGTGGTCGCTTGATGGACAAATTAGAGGTTAATAGAAGTCACCCGGCTACAGACCTTGAAGTTCAAATATAAACCATAAATTAAAGGCAATAACTTTTTGAATGATTTGCTTTATCTTATAATATTAATGTCTAAAATTTGTTTGGATTTACATTTACAAAATTTTTCAGTGCATCGTAATAATAAAAACCATTGAGTGAAAATTTTCATTTTTTTGGACTTAACAAATAAATTAGATGTATTTATTTATACTGGATTTTAACAGATGTTAATCTCAGTTAGTATCCAATTGTAAGAAAAATATTACAAGTACAAAGGATACATCAAATATAAAATTACAAAAATTCAATCGCAGTGTAATTTTGAATCAAGGTCATTTATAAATCTAAGAAAAAGCAGAGGGCCAATAGTTGATCTCTGTGGCACACCAGAAGTTACAACTATATGGGATAATTTGTATCCATTCATAAGCACGATTTTACCCAGCGGAAAAGATCTCCACGTATTCCTTTTTGATCAAACTTATTTATCAAGATGGTGTGGTTAACTTTATCAAAAGCTTTTTGGAAATCAGTATATACTGCGTCACATTGTAATCATTCATTAAATGAATTACACGCATTATTACTAAATTCTAAAAAAAATAATTGATAGATCGGTGAGGAACAAACCCATGCTATTTAACGCAAAGAAGGGGCTTAAGTAATAAAATGTATTTTTATATATCAGAGATTCAAAAACTTAAAAACTTTAGACGCGTTTAACTATTTGGTGAGAGGGATGTAATGAGCTTCGCGCGCGAATGTTGTGTTGTGAAAGTTAGTTTATGTTAGAAATAACGGCATTGTATTGACAGACGTGACAGCAGACGGGATAAGGTTTGAAAAAAAAGTGACGTTGCCAGCCAAACTTGCGGAAAGAGATAACGAATATTCCGATGATTAGAGTTAACTAATGAATAGTAGTTTATTGAGAGGTGGTGAAATAGCCCCTAAGTCTTATTACACATTTGATTAATATAAAATAGAATAATTTTATTTTTAAAATAAAAGTAACTTAGTTTTAACACCACTTTATTGGATACATATATACATAAACCAACCGGTTTCGGCTCTACCTGAACCTTCTTCAGGGCTGAACAAATATGTATATCTACAAAGTGAGTGCTTCATATCAAAGTTGAATAATT
>JAGWCC010001174.1:0-95992 GCA_022651775.1 Drusus annulatus | reverse complement strand
CGTGATGGTTATCGTTTTAACAATTTCATCGGAAGTTATGGCAACATTAAATTAGCACAATAAACACTCCAACGATACACTTCTGTTGGTCAAATCTCTTCAGAGGATAAAAATTAGTCGTGCGGCAAATGCGACATAGCTACTGACTAGGAACCCATATTGTCGGATTCGCCACTGCCCCCCGCCGCCGTAATTAGCTGCCTATTAGTCAAGTCGCGGTCACGGCGAGGGGGACTATGCACATCGTACACCCTCGTTAGGGCGCCTCAAGGGGCCGGTTAGAGCTGGGCGTAAGGCGGAACAAGCCCCTAGAAATATAGATCGATGGCTTATTAATAGAAAATTACACTTAATGGGAGTGATTTACTAAGGTGGCTATCTGTATTGTAATTTGAATTAGCTTAGAAAATATCATGTTCTCGGATATAAAATTTTCTGCCAAAAGGCCATTTTTTTATTACGTTTCAGACAGTGATGTCTCAGTGTTCATGATCTGCCCTGATGATGAACACTGAGACATCACTGTCTGAAACATTAGTTAAAGAGGGAGAAAGCGCAATGTGGTTTCACAAAAAAAAACCTTTGGCTGCGAGAATTTGTAATCATTTCGAAATACTTTTTTTAATAAATTATATAAATACCCGATTCTAGATAGTGACGTAAATATAAGAAAATGATACGTTTAGTTACGGCCAAAATGATCATTTTTCACGATTGAAAATTCAAAACTGACTGATTTTGTCGATTTTCGCAAACGCACGATATTGTAAACTTATCATTTGATTTATTTCTACGATTTCTGTGATAGTTGCTTTAATCAATATGAAAAAAAATACGAAAAATTTCATTTACAGATCGACTTTGTAGTCGGGGGCGTTGCCTAAGAAAATATATTCTTTGCATTTTTAAAATTTTAGATCCTCTTTTAGCCACCTGCAAAGTTAAGTGGGTAATTTGGCAGTGAACGAAAAAATGGCATTATTTTTATTTACATGACTATTAATATAAATGTATAAAAAATGCAATGTTTATAAAAAAAACTCAGAGCCTTAGACATTTTGCCGGAACCAAAAAATAATTAAAGGAAAACACTTATGGTAGTTAACTAGTCTTAATTTTCGTATCGTGTACCTTTCGACGTTTACATATAATAAATATAATGTATTGTACTATAATATATTTGTGACACGTTCCGGAGTGGTAAATAATCGGAGATCGCCTTGGTAAAGAATTACCATCTAGAATTGAATCTTCGCTTGGAATGTTAACCACAAAGATATTGCTTGCATGGTGCGGGAAAATTCGAAATCATCTTAATCGATTAAAAATATAAATATAAATATAAATATAAATATAAATATAAATATAAATAAATATAAATATAAATATAAATATAAATATAAATATAAATATAAATATAAATATAAATATAAATATAAATATAAATATAAATATAAATATAAATATAAATATAAATATAAATATAAATATAAATATAAATATAAATATAAATATAAATATAAATATAAATATAAATATAAATATAAATATAAATATAAATATAAATATAAATATAAATATAAATATAAATATAAATATAAATATAAATATAAATATAAAATATAAATATAAATATAAATATAAATATAAATATAAATATAAATATAAATATAAATATAAATATAAATATAAATATAAATATAAATAATATAAATATAAATATAAATATAAATATAAATATAAATATAAATATAAATATAAATATAAATATAAATATAAATATATAAATATAAATATAAATATAAATATAAATATAAATATAAATATAAATATAAATATAAATATAAATATAAATATAAATATAAATATGGAAATATAAATATAAATATAAATATAAATATAAATATAAATATAAATATAAATATAAATATAAATATAAATATAAATATAAATATAAATATAAATATAAATATAAATATAAATATAAATATAAATATAAAGAATATGGGGTAAATATAAATATAAATATAAATATAAATATAAATATAAATAATAAATATAAATATAAATATAAATATAAATATAAATATAAATATAAATATAAATATAAATATAAATATAAATATAAATATAAATATAAATATAAATATAAATATAAATATAAATATAAAATATAAATATAAATATAAATATAAATATAAATATAAATATAAATATAAATATAAATATAAATATAAATATAAATATAAATATAAATATAATATAAATATAAATATAAATATAAATATAAATATAAATATAAATATAAATATAAATATAAATATAAATATAAATATAAATATAAATATAAATATAAATATAAATATAAATATAAATATAAATATAAATATAAATATAAATATAAATATAAATATAAATATAAATATAAATATAAATATAAATATAAATATAAATATAAATATAAATATAAATATAAATATAAATATGGAATATAAATATAAATATAAATATAAATATAAATATAAATATAAATATAAATATAAATATAAATATAAATATAAAATATAAATATAAATATAAATATAAATATAAATATAAATATAAATATAAATATAAATATAAATATAAATATAAATATAAATATAAATATGGATATAAATATAAATATAAATATAATAAATATAAATATAAATATAACATAAATATAAATATAAATATAAATATAAATATAAATATAAATATAAATATAAATATAAATATAAATATAAATATAAATATAAATATAAATATAAATATAAATATAAATATAAATATAAATATAAATATAAATATAAATATAAATATAAATATAAATATAAATATAAATATAAATATAAATATAAATATAAATATAAATATAAATATAAATATAAATATAAATATAAATATAAATATAAATATAAATATAAATATAAATATAAATATAAATATAAATATAAATATAAATATAAATATAAATATAAATATAAATATAAATATAAATATAAATATAAATATAAATATAAAATATAAATATGGAAATATAAATATAAATATAAATATAAATATTATATATAATATAAATATAAATATAAATATAAATAAATATAAATATAAATATAAATATAAATATAAATATAAATATAAATATAAATATAAATATAAATATAAATATAAATATAAATATAAATATAAATATAAATATAAATATAAATGGCTATAACAATCACGGTAATAGCGAGGTCATGGCTATAATGAGCTATTACTTAATGATATATTAGTTCGGGCTTATTTCCAAACAATTGTGTGGGGTTATAACGAAGTCGCTTCACTGATATAACGTCCAAATAATATTGTCAACTCAATGCAATCAGGTATGAGAAAAAAACCCAATTGTAGAAACAGTCAAATAATGTCATAAACAAGACAAAGAAAGCCGCCCGTCCGGCTGTCTGATAGTAGTCGCTCCAAGAAACATTTCTATCCAGTACTGTGCCTACAGTTTATTATTAGCGTAATAATAAATTAAATCATTTCGTAGTTAGTTAAGCATGTTTTTCGTCATAAAAAATGTTTCTTTATATTATGTAAGCGTTCATACCCTGGTGTAAATATCGATATTAGAAGATAGGTACTTTTTTACATACCTACATTTATAACGAGTAATGGCTTTTAAGGAAAAAATTGGTTGGACCCTTTGCGCTCGTCCAACCAAGTTTGACTGTATATATATTGCTTTAGCCCTGTTGGCGAATAGATTTACATAAAGGGATACTTTTCAACCTCCCATTTTGACCATCTTATTATTTTCCCTACTCCCTTCCGCCTCACAACATACTCGATCGGGGATGGTGCACACGTCGGAGTTGTAGCCGCTGCGGTTGGCGACTCGGCGTGAATACTACGGGTGGCGCTCGTGTCTCGCCCCACCCGGTGCGTAGCATCCCGCGCCCCCATTGCCGGGTTGCGCGCGCCACAGCCATCCCGCGCCTGACGTGTGCACGAAGCCTTATGCGGTAAGCACACAAACACCATAAAACGATTCTGTAAATCAAATAGGGCACACCTTATGCTTTTATTCGGTAAGAATTAGACAAAAAAATACTTTAATGAGATTTTTTCTTGGCCTTATGCTAAGTGTCCTTAAGGGTCAACACCCAAAAATAGAGATATTTTGGCTTTTTAATACAAGCAATACTACAAATAATTTATCTGTTAATTATTTACAGGTAGTTAGGGAAATATTTAAGGTTTCTAGTGAAAACAATTTTTTTTTATAGTGAATACCGCACAAAAGTCTCAACTGCTACCAACTGTCTGGAGTCAGTGAGACTATGGCATCCCCAATTCGAATATGAAGGTAGTGGTAGGGGCAGGAGATGGGGAAGAAAAAGGTTGGGAAGTACCTGGCTATTCAGATCTGATCACCAAATACGGTTAAAGCCATTTTAAGCAACGTTTCGATTCTGAATGGTGGTCTTTCCTCAGGGCAATACTTAGGGTATCTACCACCCTGGAAGGTACTGCAAATAAACTTGATATTATTTTATAAGAACAAAATGTCTTATGACACAATTTAAGTAAATAAAAGTTATTGGCGCACGCTCGGTGAAACCGCGACCTTTGGATTCGTAGTCGATCGTCTCACCACTCGACCATGGAAGCCGTCAAAACTTTACTGATATCTTTTGAATTCTGTATTAAATTCATACTAAAACGTTCGAAAATGGCTACGTTGGTTTTCAAACTGCACTTTTTACTGACATTTTAGTATGTTTTTCGTTGAATTTAAAAGGTTACAAGTTTTGTTTTTCACTGGAAACCTTAGACATTATCTTAACTGCCCATGTAGAGTTTACAGATAAATTATTTATTTATTTATTTATTTATTTATTTATTTATTTATATACGCCCTCATGGGCTTTTACATAACATAGATATAAAATAAAATAACAGTGACATAAAAATAACAATGACATAAAAAATAACAATGCGCCTAAAAACATTTGATGCGACGATTTGATTACGCCCAAGAAAATTAACACTAGTATTTTAGAAAGAGGTATCTTATTATAGCCTTCTTGTAACTAGATTCAGTGCAGTTGAATATATCTACTATTTATTATGGGTCTTAAAGTAGACGGGTGCAGACATACTTTCAAATTCTCCGTCCCTTGAAAACAATTTTAAAATCACTCCTATATCTTGTAAAAAAACAACAACATAAATAAATTTTTCACTCGAGGAAATAGGGATTGTATACTCGTAGTATGTTTACACGTTTCTTAATATAAATTTGAAGAATGCTTGTAAAAAGTCATCCACGTATTCAATTAGTTTGGAAGGAAATTTTCCTCCATGGTACACGATTACTATATTAATAATAATGAAATCTCTTGACTAGACTTGCTAAAAAGTAGATCATTTGGGTATGTGAAGGTAAGGTTTTGTCGTTACGAAATTTGCACAGCATTTTCTGCCTGAATCTATTCTCATGAATTTAATCTCAACGTAATAAATTTCAACTGGCAAAGTAATTTTCATCGAAAGAATTTCATGAAAATATTTGATCAAATCTAAAATACTGAGACACAGCCCAACATTATGTAACATTTTTCAAATGCTCAGTAAAAAGAGAAAAAAATAGAAAAGGGTCTGAAATCTCAAGCGAAACCGGTTAGTTAATAGGGAATGTTTCTAGATTCTAGTTTCTCTGTGAGGATGTACAGAATGAAATAGAGGTCCACAAATATATCTCATTGCAACTTATTTTCCATCCTAAAACTTTGGTATTTTGTTGTAAGGTCCAGGTCGAACTAAATTTTTCATTATTACGTCAGTAGTCAAGTCTCCGTTGAAGCTTGTTTTTAATGAAATGAAAAAAGTAACTTTGTATAAGACCACAGATTTTATTTAAAACAATTATGACCGACAGGTTTTGATTGGCCTAAGGATACAAAATTAAACTACAGATTTTTTATTGTTGTTGATAAAGGCATATCAAATTGAATTTTGTTATTAAACTTTAATAATAAAATATATATTAATAATAATTTTTTTTTCTGTAAAGCTAATACGATGTTCCCAAAGCTTTGATTGTTCAACAAAATAGATTCGAGACATACAAGGAACAGACCGAACAATTTGATAATTCTCCTCTAAGGCTTTGTTGGACCCTCATCAAACAATGACAAAAGTGTTGTTTTCTGAAAAAAAAGTTTTTACAGTTTATTCTCCTTAAGTTACAAAAGAGTCAGTTACCTTGATGAACCAGGCTGATCCACCCCTACTGTTTTTAGACGCATGGAGGGCCGCGAACCCTGTCTTCTGCTTGTGAATTTTCCTGTCTTCTGCTTGTGACCACCAGCTTTTAGGTAGTCGAGTTCTCGTGCTATTTTTAATAGGTATGTATAAAATACCATCTTGTAAAAATCTTCAAGCTTTTCAAAATTTCTTCTTGGTTCGATCCAAGGAATCCCAACGGTAAAGTGTGTAAGATAACAAGATATATAGGGGGAATAAAGAAAATAAGAGACTCATATAACACACTGACTGAAAAAGTGTTTGGTAGTAAAGGAAAGTCTAGAAAAGAGTCAACGTCAAAAAAGATTTTTTTAGAATATCGTAAGAATCAGATAAGCACCCTTGGTAAAACCTGATTTTACTTTATGCTGCTCTTAAGTCATAGAGAAATAGCCGAGCTCAGTTAGGGGCGGAAGATTTTCTCAATATAAACAAAAAGGACGGAAGAGATAAAAGCGAAAAGCATTAACACATAGAATGGCTCTTTCTCTCAACTAATTACGTCATCCTACAAATTGTACTTGCTTATTTTGCTCGTAAGCTTAGAGTTTGTACGCAGTGAGTATCTCAAAACATGAAATTGTGAATACTATTTGTCATGCACATGCCCTCGACTTCTCCATCTTCCGCGTGGGCCTCGTAAATTCGTGATATTATTTCCGTAGCGTACATTATCCTGACGGTACGAGTAGGCTGACATTATTGTGCCCGGACCCGCGTCAAATCACCAGGAGACCATTCCGTTATTATAAACAATATGGCGCTCCTGACTCCGCTGGTTTCCAACTTGGTCAACATCACAATCAAATGAATGATCAAATGGTGGTGATAAACCAAAAATCAGAATCAAAACGTTGCTTGAAATGGCATTAGCTCTTTTTGGTGATCAGATCTGACTAACCAGGTACTTTTCAACTTTCTTAATCCCCATGTTCTTCCTCTCTCACATCCTTCAGTTGGACTGTGGTCTGGTACCCACATACAAATAAGTTTTGTCCGTAAACAATTATTTTACCTGGGGTAGTAAAAAACATGATTTTGAAACTTTTGGCCTCTGGTGCGGAACCAAAAGAAATATGCATTATTTTTTACGTTTTCAGTAAAAAGCTTGTATGTACCTCGGTGATCGCTGTAACTTGGAAAAGTTTGACTAAAAAATAACTCAAAATCACATGAGTGTTGCGAAAAAACTGTGTTTATTTTTAGTAGTATGGTAAAAACTTAGGTGGTCGAAAGAGAATTCAATATTATGAATGTTGGCTGTCGGTTTAGCTTTAAAGTTCTTTGTTGAAATAGTGGTCCGAGGAAGGGTCATCTGAGATGGTATTTGTGGTCGGTATTCACTACTCACTGGAGACTGAAATATAGTTCACTGAATCAATACTCAAGGTAAAGTTCAAGGTGAATAAATATTCAAATACAGGGTGAATATCTTTATGATACTAAGATATACATTCCAGGGAGCGGTTGAGTGGGTCCTACCTTGTCGTCATATAAACATATTATGTCCGCCAAATTTATAATTATTTATATTTTCGTAGAAAGCAATCAAGAAGAAAAAAACTTCGTGGTTTGACATATTTAAAGAAATGAAAAAAGAACAATGTTTCAGTTTTGATAAGCCTAAGCATCATCAAGTTACAAAATTCAAAGCGTGCGATTATATATACACACAAAGGGAGAACAAAAATATAAAAAAATAACCGAACAATGAGAAAACAATACCATAACATTTAAATTAAAACAAAGGAACAGAGAGAATGGGACAGATTATATGAATTGAAAGAGACGAAACGTCAGCTTAGAAGGTGATTAAAGAATAATGATGAATTTAATGAGTTTACAAGAAATATACCTAATATTGGACTACTGGAGAAATTTATCTGGTTATTAAGAATATAACTGTTCATTTTAATAGCTTTCTTTATTTCTAGTGCTAGAAATAAAGAAAGCCATTAAAATAACAGTCATATTCATATTTTTAATAATCAGGTAAATTTGTCCAGTAGTCCACTATTACGTTATGTGAAACCGGTCGGTCATAAAAAAAGTAATATCTGTGGCCTTATAAAAGGTTTTTTTTTTTAAATTTCTGTTTCATAATTATTTCTTGCATACGTCTCGTTATTCTACAAAAGTGCCCATCGATATTTAATTCCTAGAAGTACTAGTGATATTGTTGTCGATTTTTATAAAAAAGGTTTTTATTTTATTTTATGGATTCTTCCGTAATCCTCTACTAACCAGCTGGGGCTTATTCAAACACCCCCCATAATGTCTATATAACTAGTACTGCGGCTCATTATGCCTTATTAGTATCACCATCTGATGGTTTTATTTAATTGACTGAGTTTAATTTTACATTGGTGTTTTCTTAGGGAAAAGATCTTAACGTTTTGTTTTGTATTTTCAAACAATTCTCTCAACTAAAAACATACAAGCCAATTAGTCATGGACCTATTATATTATCATTCGCAACATCATATGACGTGAACAGTTCATCGATGACGTAAAGGGGGCACCGCTTTGAGAGGAGATTATACAAAATTGTTGCTGATGCATACCCAAAAAAATGTTAAATTATCAAATAATTTTAGTAAAAACATAAATAACCTCATTTACCTCCACGAACTTATAAGACATACCCTACATCCCATAATAAAATCTACGAAGACCGTTTACTAAATAAATTCTAAATTTACCAAATCAAAACTCGACGTGAAGAAATCTTAACTTGACTAACGTCATCTCGAATACAAATATGAACACGAGTAATCATTTTTTTAAATTTGCTCGTTGCCTATATTAACAACTGTGAAAAAAATATCTGATTATTTGGGGCACGAATAACTTTCGAATGGTGAGCTTTGGCGTTATGAAGTTCGCAATGCAACTTACATAAACAAAAGTATTTTTTGCAAATATCCCTTTAACTGTAAATTTGCCACATTTATGTTTTTCAATTACTCAATAAGAAAAAATCATCTTGTTATTTGTAAAAAGGTGGAATGTATAACAAATTTAAACATGTTTAAGTTCTGTTCATTTATTTTTTAAGACATGTTAAGTAAAACAAATTAAAAGTATATATCATTAATAGAAGAAGTTGAATAAAACTATATAATAAATAATACATCATAGAATGTAACCCAAGATGATTTTTTTTTTTTTTTTTTTTTTTTTACATGAATACCGCACAAGAGTCTCAACTGCTCCCAACCGTCTAGAGCCAGTGAGACTATGGCATCCCCAATAGAGGAATGTTGTGAGGCTGAAGGTAGTAGGGAGAGGAAGGAGATGAGGAAGGGGAAGGTTGGGAAGTACCTGGCTATTCAGATCTGGTCACCAAACACGGCTAAAGCCATTTCAAGTAACGTTTCAATTCTGAATGGTGGTCTTTCATCAGGGCGATACTTAGAATATCTACCACTCTGGAACGTGCCGCAAATATACTATATTTTATTTTATATCAATTAAAATGTGTTATGACACATATTAATTAAATAAAATTTATTTGCGCACGCCGGGTTCGAACCCGCGACCTCTGGATTCGTAGTCGAGCGTCTTACCACTCGACTATGCAGGCCGTTAATAATTATTAATATAATACCATGATTAATATAAACAAGAAAAAATAAATAAAAAGAAACACAACATACTGTGTAAAAATGAAAAAAGAGATAAATAATTAACATATTATAGATCTGTAATGCACAGCAGTGGTAGGGAGGTAATAATGAACCTTGTTATTTGATTATGTCCCATGTGCATTTATTAAACTGAACTGTGGATAAATGGAAAATATCAGCTTCTGAAAATGTGGTGTTGTATTTTGAGCATGTTGTTCGGAAAAATTAATGTTATGTTGTGTCTTACTAAGACATGTTCAAACTAAGTGTTTAACTAAATACTTCGATAGCAATGCATTGTAGGTCTAAATGTAAAGAGGCTCAAGGGCATTCCGGGGGTGGCTCCTTATTATTTAATTTATATTCTTACTCAGGGATGTTTCAAACGTTCTTCAAATCTTCACATCTTCACAAATGATTCTCGCTATTTAAAAAAAAAGGACTGTCCCCGTTAATCACCGATTGACAGTTTCAGCTTTCGGAAAAGGCTGAAAAGCAAAACGGTCATATTTTTACATTTATCAGTTGATCACAATTTGTTGAAAAGATGAAACGAGCCTAGAATTGACGTATAATGGAAAACATTACATTTTTTTTATAAATAGGGCTAATAGTTAAATTGTGACAATGTTAAATGTGATGAAAGTTTGAAACACCCCAACCTTAGCTTTGGCGTTAGTGTAGGTACTTGTGAAATCTACTCAGCTTATATATGAGTATATGAACAATGCGTTTTTGAAAGGATTTATTCATGAAAATTAAAACCGTTTTTTTTTAACTTCCCTTTCTATGTCTTTTTACTGCTTTAATCTCTTTAATATATATTTTTTACAGCAAAACAGTTTCAAATCTTGTAATGAGCTTAACAATTCAATGTTATTGATAAGGGAAACACATAAAGTCATTTTTATAGCGAATTTGTTTGAGATTTGAAAGTATTTTTTAACCAAACGATTCATATAAAATAGCCAAATTATGTATTGTGTCTTATCTTTTTGGTATTTCAAAATTTAATTACAAAAATCGATAAATTATTATTCAAATATGTCACTTACCTGTAAGTTAAATTAACTATTGTTTTTAAACAGATGTGAAACACATACATGTTTATGATTATTTTATTTGTTGGTTTATTTTACAGTGTACAAAATAGAGTGGTTTTTACTGGGGTATCCCGTTCTAAGTCAACACTGTACATGGTATTATGTTATAATTTAAAGATGAAATTAATTAGTTCAAGTGAAATTGAATATATTTACATGGTATGTAATAACATCAGTTGCGAAGTCAGAAAAATACTTTATTAGAAATACGTGCATTAAAAAAAGAAAAAAATATTGAAATACAATTCACTAAAGGTTACAAAAGATATAGTAGATGGTGAACAGAACAGAAAGGAAGAGCATTAATCTCTGTTTAATTTTAGGATGGTTTCTATCTTACTTCTTCCTGTCCCCATATCACTGATTAGTTCACGATGAAGTAGAAGTAGTTGGTAGTCAACAGATTGTGGGTATTTCTGTTCTGTATTTAGGATATTGATGTTGATATCCCCAATTAAGTA
The DNA here is from genome assembly GCA_022651775.1 of Drusus annulatus. Lineage (NCBI taxonomy): Eukaryota > Metazoa > Arthropoda > Insecta > Trichoptera > Limnephilidae > Drusus > Drusus annulatus. The sequence goes on along the minus strand of JAGWCC010001174.1, from coordinate 84,478 downwards.
CACGTTCCGAACATCTCGGAGTTGGGTTAGAGCGTTACCCAGGGAATACATAAATTTAGATATGTCTATTATAAATACATTTTATCGTCGCTATACAGGCAAAAGGGCTTAAGCGACACTTTGGTCAAAAATTTGTTAAATATGCAGGTTTGATCAGTTATTTTTTTTTGCATCGAAAGCTCTGACTCTCGTTTGATTCTTAAGATTTTTGTGGCCCTTTAGCCATCTAAAATATATTTACTATTTAGGAGAAGAATTGACTCAAGCGACACAAGTTTAAGACTTTTTGTTACTTCATGTGACTCAGAGCATTTAGTTACCCGATATAACTTTTTTTTCAAAATCCAACCAGGTACTGAAGACTTTAAAGTGCTCTAGTGTAAACTTTTCAAAATATGAAATGCAAAGAAATCAGATTAACAAATAAGAATGAATTCAATACACGAACGATTTAATTTCTAAGGGATGAAATGTTATAATGCGTTGTTGGAAACCATCAAAATTACACCAATTAATAAAATTAAAACAGTTTGTAAGAACCATTCAAAATACATTTGTATGTAATATCAAGTAGTATATAAGTTATAAAACATAGTCTTATTTTATATTGTCAAAAAGTATGAGTTATAATTAGTTATTTTGTAAACTTTAATGTACAAACAACTAAAACTATAAACAAGGGTTACGCGCAGAGAGATTCTCAAATGTATTCAAATAAATCCAAGAGATCTGATAATAACCACTGAAGCCATAAACCGGTAGAAGTGTAGCATGGGGGTGTCTGGTGTACCCGAAGTGAATTAATTTTACCTTACTTCTGGTAAAAATGATCAAATATCGAAAATATTTTTTGAAGAAATAAACAATTCCACTAACGAAAGATCTAATATAAACTGGAAACATTGAATCCTTCACGTTGGTATAGATCACACTTTTGGGATTAAATGTTCGGTGCCCACAGCAGTATTTTTCATAAACGTGATCGAACTTCGGTTTAAATTCTATGGAAATAATTGTCATCCGGGGCTGAACGCAAGTTCTGCAGCTTATATTGTAAAGCCGTCCGTGCTGGTGAATTGTGACAAGTATTAGGCATAACGCAGACTCTAGTCGCCCCGGGTACCTCAGGCACGAAAGGTCACCACAGGATCACAGCAGCGAGGTTGTTCAAACAAATTAGCCATTATCATTTTTCAATAATTATATCTTTTCTGCAACCCTTGTAAGAACGGGCTTTCCAAAATATTTAAATTAATTATTTCGTTGTTACTTTGTATGATTTTTCTGAGAACAAAAACATTGCGAGCCTCACTGGATGCGCCGATGTCCTCATTTTCTCTACCTATTTATATTTATTAAAAAAATCACTTCAGGAAAATGCCGGGGAAAAGGGTTACTGCCGGTACAGGGACTTTAAATCTGGCATCTAAACCTCAACCCCATCGGTCTAAATCACCATACTCGTATATTCACTGTGTTTATTTAGTATGTATATTGATGTATTTACAACCTTTTATTGATTATAAAAATCAAATAGTCGACATAGGACTAAAAACTCATTCTTATCAATAATAACAATTTTCGTAAAACACTCACACTCCAGCCCTAGCGCGAAACTGATAAAAAAACAAGGTTCATGCTCACGTTTTTATCCCCTCTTCCTTCCCATCCCCTATATCTTTCTATCTTACAGCATTCATTAAAATAACATCACAATTGTTAAATACATGAACGGTTTAATAATTAATAAAAAAAACCATATGTATTTATGCCCAGCTCACTCATCAGTGAGAAGAAAAAAAAAAAATTCGCGATTCATTATATTAATATTTATTTGTCTGCTAACTATTGAACTATTGTCCAATTACAAACAGATAAAATACATAACACATAAGGGGAAAAAATAAGAACATCATAAACATGATATTTTAATGAAGTAAAGACAAAAATACACATCAGAACTAACATTTAAGTCAAATAACATCGAATTCTAATAAGCATTAATGTTGAGTTTATTTATCTTTACCTATAAATAATGATGATCGTTTATTGCTCTGCATCGAAACATGGTTCACATTTTTGAGAATGATTTATGTTACGTAACGGATGCTGGTTTATTTGATCCCCTGTGAAAGAGCGGTAAAGTTCTTGACTCTGGGTTCAGAGGTCGCAGGGCGAACTGCGTATAATATACGTCCTGCGTTAAATTGGCGAATTGATGACTCTAGAGATACAAAATTGTTACAGAACATTCTCTGATTAGGTTTTTCAGCTCACAGTGTCATTTCCATTTCGGGGAATAATGTAGAAAATAACAACTAAATACGTTGTTTATTAAAAAAAAAACTTGGATTAATTCAAATTTTTTTTGTCAGAAATTACATAATAGCTTTGAATACGAAATAATTGAAAAAAAACATATTTTAATGATTATGTTAGATACATCTATTAAATCCAAAGCAAAGCTTTACGTAAACAATCACACAAAGGCACCTAAGTATTTAGGTAATCATTACATTAAGAAAAGACCTAACAATGTTTTGTTTGTGTCTCTGACAATGAAAAGAGTGTCTAGTCGCCCGTTCTATCAGAAAGTGACATTAGAGATGAAAGCTTCTCTTAGAATATATTATACGTCCGAATATCACAAACAAAACATTCAAAGCATAAACATTATTAAAAAAAAACTCCAAATAAAATGTATTAACGGTTTCAATACAAATGGGAACAAAACAGGGCAAAAACCACGTACAAAAGCTGGTTTTACCAAAAATAATTTGATGGTATATTAAATGATCTCAAAAACACATTTACCAAAACATTAAAGAGATGAGTAATGTTGGTAGGTACAGTATAAAAGGGATAAGTTACACTTAGTAAACACTAAAATTATGGATATCAAAGCCAGAAATTACCTGAATACAGTTTTTATATACGAGTAGATGCATTGCTAGCATACACAATTATTTGAACTTGTTATTTGACCTTAGAAAAGAAAATTCGTTGAAATGAAATTGAAAAAAAAAACATTTAAATATAATACAAAGAATAAAATGTGTAATTTATCGAACATTCAAATAAGTAAGACACATACACAAGTTGTCCCTATTTCGCTGAAAGTAGAGGCGTAAGCAAGAGAGGAAGCTATTTCTCACTGGCGTTTCGCAAGGACATCGCTGTCGGAAGTGTCTACATATGCACTAATAGACACAATCCGTCAACTCTAATTACGCGACCTTCATAGTATGACCGAAATATTTTAAACGTGTGTCATGATGTATGTTTATCGTATACAGTACATCTAAAGTGTAATAGGTACATAATATGAAAAAAGGAACTAAATTATTTATCTATATCCCACATACAAAAAAATATAGTATAGCCAAACAAGTAACATTAATATAATGGAAGAAGTTTTAAAAATATTTATTACCTAAATTATCTTTGTAAAAATTACATTAATGGAAAATAAATCAGTGTGTATTATTCACATTTTAAACGTAAATTAACGTTTTTATATTTTTATTTTATTTTAACTTTTACGTTAATTAATCAGAAACGTTTGCTCAAAATGAATTTATTCTACTTTGTTTCAGGAAAGTTACCCCACTGAACTTATATTCAGAAGTCTTTCCAAGAGAGTTATATAATAAGAGTTATTACCTTAGAGTATACTAGAGGTAGCCCAAGCCAAGGCAGTGAAGTCAGTTTTGGACTTGTTTTTGATGATTTTAACATGATTCGGCGCAAATGGGCGTGGCTAAGACTAAGGCTACGGTATTTATATATCCATTCATATCACATATCGACATAATGTTTTTGTGTATTCGTATAGCCACTTTTTCACAGTATTTTTATCAACAAAAATATAGCATCTAACCTAAAAAACCGTTTAGTTGTGTCAAGTTTAGTGGCATAGTAAAAAATGTGGGCGGAGTCCTGCCGTTAACCAGCGAAGATAGCCAGCTTAAGATCATTGCGACAGTATATAGAAGCGTTCCAAGAAAATTGTTGTCTCTTTCTCTCTCATGGTGTACGATGTAAAAACTCGGAAAAAGTGATTTATTACAATTTCGGATGGGTTGGGTAAAACAAATTAGCTATCCCTCCATATATTGTTACTTCAAGGTTATTACCAACATCAAATGACGTATCTTACACCAAGTTCCGGTAGCAAAATGGTGAAATATTTGGCTGAACAAAATGGAATTGTTACGCTTTATTTATGAAGAAAATATCATCTATCTAACATAACGACGTTATACCAATCGATAAATAATAAGTAACCTTCAATAAATAACCATCCTCAATTAAATTTTAAACTACGTTCTCGAACTCCACCCTGTTTAAGTCTATAAGATTCCCAACAATTAACAGGCATCAATAAATTAGGACCACTTGGTAAGAGTCTTAAAGTTCAAATTTTGTACAAATACTCGAAAGCTGGTACTTGACTATAAAGACGTTTGTCGTTATTGTGTAAGGGAATCAAAAATGAACATGAAAATACATGTTGCTGAGAGATCCGTTACAACATTTTCTCCTTCCACATAAATGACACATGTAATAGAGAGAGAGGCTACGAGGAGGAATGAGTATAATATACGAGTATTGAGTGTCATAATCGCGTGCAGCTAAAAATATATTCGGTATATATTACGAAGTTCAAAGATAGCATGTGCCCATTTTCTCACAATCAGAATAAAGTTAAGTAACGTGTTAGTGGATGAAAATGCAGGTGTTTTTTAAATTTTAATTTGATTACTTACACAGCTCTAAAAAAATATTGAAAGGTCCATCAAACACAACTATCGTCATTAGTCATTACGATTCAGACGAGGCACTGTAACAGTTCTACAATCATAGTTCAAAGACAGCATGTGACAATTTTCTCACTGTTTTTAAAGGTATATACGAGTACTCGTATATATATGTATATATATATATATTTATATATATATATATATATATATATATTTATATATATACATATATTTCGGTGAGCTCTAAAGCAAAGCTGGGTTATTGATTTATTTTTCAAAGTTACTTACGAAAATCTCCCAATTTTAAAGGAAAACTACAATATGTTTTTACTTTAATAATATTACTTCGATCTACGGTTTTTTTTTCAATCTTAATTTTTTTATGTCCAATATATTTGACTGATGTGGGAATCGAATAATTAGCTTGTTAATTAAAAGTTGATTTTGGCTATATATAACATATGTTTTTAACATAATTACTTTAGCTGAAACCGGAATCGAATCTGCAACCTTTCGACGTGAAGTCAGTTGTCTGGAGCATCGCCGCAACTTTAAATTGCATGTTTAGTTTATTCGAATAAATAATCTCTCAATATGGGACTATGCAACATATTTAATTAATTAGCTCTATATTCTATCATCATCTATCATATTAATTTTACTTATTATGTTTCTTGTATAATTGGATTAATCTCCATCACGTGTGAACAATTTGTAAAATCCCAGTATATTAAGTAAGCATATGTAAGTAAGTAAAGTAAGTTAATCATCATCGTGTTATTAATCGCTGATTATATACTTTCTAACATTGATAGAATTAAGAAAACACATTACTAAGAAGCTTCAAAAATAATGAATTTAAGATTCAATAAACCACTTCTCTTCATTTAAAATTGAAACATCACTAGAAAATCTGGAAACACACGTTAATATTTGATTGGATATAAGCTTACAAGGTATAACGACTATGTGTAGTTTAAACTGAACCCATTGACTTGAAAGGAACGTATGGATCTGAAACGATTTTAGAAATATCTCATACTCAAAGCAACACCAAGTTAAGTGAATAGCATGGTTTAAATGTAACTAGTTTTCGTAGAAGTACACAACGTCATAAAAAAATATTAAAGAGCTTCGATCTCAAAAAAAATAAACTCAAATAAAAATTGTTGTATTGTGGAAGGATGCATTAGGGAATATGAGAGAGGCAAAACGTCAACTGAGATGTGATTAAAAAATAATGATATATTTTTATTTTTTTGAGTTAACAGGAAATATACCTAAAATTAAACTACTTTCATATCGGCTGTCTCTTTTTCTCTAGCGAAAACTAATATGAATCGAATATTTAAAAAAAAATGTTCAAAAACACACACATTTTTGTGGATGCTGAAGGAGCTTGATTGATTCATATTCCAATATCCAGCATATTTTGATAAAACGTGGTATGCTTTGGAAAATTCAAGTAAATAATAATTATGCATATCCCAGCGAATGTTGAGTCGAACACAGATGCATTGCATGCATACAGCTCGTTTTAAACTTGTTTTTTGATTTCATAAAAGAAAACGCCTCAAGCTAAAATTTAAAAAAAAAAAATGCAAAGAAAAAACTTTCAACTGTTACTGTTTTTTCGGAACTAATGAATAAACAGAACACACCGTTAGAACGCTTCGATAGTTCGAAATTTTAATACAAATACATTTTGTACTTTTCGCTAATAACAATAAGTACAGAAATAAGGTTGTTTCTTAGTGACTTTTCTCAGGGACATTGCTGTCGAAAGTGTAAATATATCCACCAATACTTTTTTTTACGTTACAATACACACAATCCATAGTATGTGTAATTCTCATCATCTCTAATTGCGCTACCTATATATTCAAATGCATTGAACTGTTGATTCTCACAAAAATGTTTCGGACACAAAACAAAATGGTTTTTTTATAATATGAAAACACATTATAAGTGTATTGCACGAAGTATAGTCAACATCCGATAGATTTACATTCCAACACTGCGAAGGTGTAATGAATTGTGGTTTGTCCTCGAAGTTAAATGAACATCGGTTAACCTGTTAAATCATCTGTAAATAGCGCAGTACAATTCCTACTTGTACCTTACAAAACATTGAAAGCAGGTTGGAAACCCGCTCCGTTTTAATTACGGCAAACTTAAACTTACCTGATTTATTTGTGCTAGGAACTTTCAATTTAAAAACTTAATTTGACCCTTTCAGCCAAGTGAGGAACTTTCTATTGTAACCAACGGAAAAACTTCTATTTAAATTGAGTGCAGGTCAATTTATATAAACTTGAAAATTGAATTCAGCCTTGTAATTGTGTTTAGTTTCAAAAGTATTATTCGGGTAGTTAGAAAAAAAATGAAGTTCACAATAAATAATAAAGAAAATATTTTCGTTTTAGTAAATAATATCGAATGTTAGCACCTTAACTAAAGTCAACAAAAACTATTTTCTGAAGCTGTGAAGTATGGAATGGTGGAATTTTCAGATCTACGCAATTGTATAAACTTTATTTACATCGTGCGCCATGGATGTTCAAAAAAAAATATATATATATATTAAGACTTGGGTGAAGCCAAATAGAAACTACATTTTTTTTAATAAAAATATTTTGAAGTATTTATTTACTACGGTGACAGTCATGCCTTCATTTGTAGCCTAAAACATGAATATTACATTAATTTTATTACTTAATATCACTTTAAATCGTTGCACTAAAAATATATGACTTTTTCAAGACAAAAAAAAAAACAGATAAATTAACCTTTTCTAATGAGAAGAATTTAGTTTTTTTTTATCTTATAAAATTATTAATAGATTAAAAAAACAACATACTACGATTCCCCAAACTAGGCATAAGCACACATTATTGTAGTGTGCATTTCATATTAAAGAAAATAGATGAAACATAAAACAGAATAATAACAAAAATAATAAAAAAAATGGTTTTAATTAAGTTATACAAATTAACATATGATTATTATACAAACAAAGAGCTTAAACATAGTTTTTGCTACGAACCACATCGAGTATAATTTTCTATCTTGCTTTTTCCGTTAGCACCACATTATTCTTTTAGTAATTTCATGTGTGTTCAAATAACTTAATTTATTTTATTGCTACCTTCTATTGAAATACAGCAACCTCTCCAAAACTATACTTTTGAGGTAAACGACATATAAGTTTGTATGACATTAGAAAGTTCAAGCACGCCTCAGCTGTAATGTATAATACTTTATACAACATTTTAGTTGCATAAATATATATTTGGATATTGCTTCTCAAGTTCGTAATATGGTATTATTATTATGTGACACCTTACGATGTATGCACTATATTTCCACCCGGCTGGTTAACGCTGTGAGGCGGGTCAAGGTAGGGGCTATAGAAAAGGTTTTTTTAATGCGAACCTTATAAAGAATAAAACACAGAAGCTTTAAAAAGTTCTTAACTTGTGTCGCTTGAGTCAAGCCTTCTCCCAAATCAAAAATATGTTTTAGAGGGTTGAAGGATCACAAAAGCCTTCACAATAAAACGAGAGTCAGAGCATTTGATGCAACATATTTTTTAATCAAAACTGCATATTTAACTCATTTTTGACCAAAGAGTCGCTTAAGCCCCTTTGCCTTTCCAGCGACGATTTACCATTATGATATTTGGAGACGAAATAGGTGTAGAAATTTCCTTTAACATTGATACAAACATCGTATTGTTTTACTTGTTATTATTTTCCAGAGGAGCAAATTGCATTTACGTCGGTAATAAATCTGGTCGTAGGTAAGTTAACACGGTATTCCATAAACCTCTAAACAAAATTAGATTTTTTTTTTGATATAAACGGTTTTTTTATTCATTTCAAGTTTGTTAATTTTTTTGTTGTAAATTCTATCGTCAGCACCATTGTTTGACATTAACCTTCCTGACATCCACAAGCTGGCAGCTTTGATGAGAGGCCTTTAAGCTTCGTCAAGCCTGTTTCTTATTCAAACTTCCCACAAAGCACTCCGGTGCTCCCACCCTCTCAACAAAGCAGTCAGAAGGGTACTAACAGCGATTCAGAAGTGCGGCATACGAGTACGTAATATAGATAAATTATATACATCTTATATATAAAGAATTTTCTTTGAAAATGTGAATAAACAATTTATTGTTCAAAAATATATATATCTGCACATTCAAGCAAAATTTGAAGCAGGGAAATTTATTTTTGAAAAACAGTTTAACACCAACACATTGCACAAAAACACAAAAAATGGTTATCATAAATATACAAAGATAAAGTTAAAACAAAAAAAAACTGTTTTGGAAGTACATAATATAGTGAAAACTTAATAGCTAGTTCGTGCTTAAACTTGTTTTTACTCATATGAAATATATCCACATTTCCTGTGAGGCAGTTAATTAACCTAGTAAGTTTTCCCAGGGGTATCACCATTGGTAAATTAGTGCTGCACCTGGAAAAAAATAGAAGCCTGTGTTGGCGGCCTTGCGTGAAATTATCAGGGATATAGAATCCAATCCAATCCAATTATATCCGTATAGCTGCTTATATTGCTGCTTATTCCGACTTTCGGGATTCTTTTTGTTGGTGTTTTATATTTTTAGATAGGAAAGAATACATTTAGTTTTCATAATAGAAAACCACTGAAAATCACCAAAATCTAGATAACGAAACACGCCTGTATACAGTAGAAAGCGGCAGTACATATTTGAGTACACTGTCTACTAGATATTCATTAAGGTAAACTGCTCACATATAAAATAATTGCAAGGGCCTTCTTAAGCTGTGAGACGTTGTGCCTAACCCAATACGAAGAGGAAAAAATGTATTTATCTTAAACAATTTAATAGATTTTATTAAAAGGTGTAACGTGAACAATACACTGGAAAATGGGGTGGGCATATTAAAGTTGGAAACCTAGTGGTAACAACGTAGAGGCAGACAAAGGAAGCCTGGAAGTGATAGAAGAATAGGTAAAAGAGTAGCCAGTAGAGAAATGTTAATATGCATTTGATGAAGAACTTTTTTATGTGACACCTCAAAAGAGTGCCATTGTTCATGCAGCTTAGGTACAGTCAGGGGAACTATTTAAGCATTCGGTTGGGCAACATAATGAGGTGCGTAGAGTGTATCTATAAAAGTTTTGAAACATTGTAAATTGTGGTAAAAAAAGACAAAACACAAAGAACTATGTAAAAGTTTGATTATCAAATACATCATACCGATCTAAAAGAAATATGATGATATCTACAGAAATATTTTTGAGTCTTAATTATTGCCGAAAACAACAAATTAATTATAATATGTAGGTTTGACCGGTTAGTAGTTGAGTGTATTAACGACGCGCCGGTTTCCCACCCGGGCGTCGTGAGTTCAATTCCTCTGCTAAGTCCTCTAACATTGCAACAAGCAACATCTTCCGCTTACTATGATGGCAGTAAATTTTTTTTCAAATATTGTCAGGTTATTCGTAACCTACGAATGTTTGTCATTCTTAAAAAAAAAAACAAAATGTAAAATGCGGTGAAAGTTTGTAAAAATATTTGGTAGAATAAAATTCCATTTAAATGTTTAGCCAACGTACAAGTTATATACAAAACACCACAAGACACACAAACAAGTGTGCTTTGCCTTCAGAAAACGAATGATTTAACATGTGTACAGCACATGAGAATTCTTTAATTAAGTGAAAAAAACTGTAATGCTGAAATAAATATAAAAGTATTTTATTGGTCACACGGCTTGCTAGTTAAGTAATTCGCCGCGCTCTACAGCGCGATAAACGTTACAACTCCCTTAGTGTGGTACAATAGTGATAATACTATCAAAGTAGGAGAATTTTTTAATTTTTTATGACTGTGAACCGTTATTTTATCCGTTTCGCGAGACCCGTTAGATGTTTTGCCGCTAAGAAAGATCCTTACCCATCTACACATTGATAAATTTATACGGAATAAGGTCGATTTTTTAATATTTAATGTTTACACTTGGTGGAAACAAATAATAGTTTTTAAGGTATAAAACCCTAGTCCCATAATTAAAAAAAAAGTTTACATTCTTCCATGATAACGATGCACGCCTTCTTAATATAAAATCAGGATATCTATGAGCACAAGCATCTTATATTAGTTAAGTGCGATCTATTGAAATGAAATATGCACCACTTTATCTTATCATGAGCTTTAAAATATCAATTTGTGAAAAAATATTACCAAGTTTTTTATTGAAATTATATAAATTATTTTATTTAAGTACCTACTCACCTATTTTTTCGACTTTGACTTCATCATATCGTTGTGAGCTCTAATATTAAAAAAAAACTTATAAACGTTCACGAAAATTTATGTTCATTGCTAACTTGCTTCATTAAAATTTATGAATGTTATTAATTTCACTCATTTTTACTGGAATTTCACTGTAGAGTTGGTCAGCCTGGTACCTGTATAAACGAATTCGTTTTATGTTTCTCGTCCTGTGACATTCCTCTGACGTCATGCCTCCGTTAATTTTATTAATAATAATGTAAGCATTTCATTGAATAGCTTACTTAAACGTTACTGATAATGACTAACGTAAATATTTTCTATCAACGAGAAAGAGATATGTAGCGGAGGGTTTGCTTGCACTAGAAAACATGGGAGCTATTAGGTAATGATTGTATTTTAGCAGCAGGTATTTTCATGCACAATCGTTTAACGGACGATTACATCCCGTAACAGCGCCAGAAACTTGTTCGTTCTAATTTATTTTCTATCAGCAAGGCAGATTGAGTTTACCCGTGACACTGAAGAGACACATTGACAGAAGTGTATTGTGGACGTGCCTGTGTGCCCGAGGAAATCTCAACTTTCACTTACTTCTAGTGATATTGATCTTGAACGGATTCTTAATATCACTGGCTTCTTTGGGGCCTAGGGTGGGAATGGTATTATGCAATCTGACGAAATATACATATTTTTTCAAATCGCACTTCTAAGAGTTATCTACTCAGTGACCCCTGCCTGCAATACAGACTCTACAAATACCTCCGCCAACACCCAAGCGTTTTGCAATAGTTCACAAAAACTGTTTTTTTTTTTCATGATTATGTTTATGCGCAAACAAATATTCGCGGTATCTCTGGTCTGATATTAAAATAATGCATTAAAAAAAACATGAATCAAGATAGCATCGTTTAAATCAGATTCACATTTCTCTCATTGATTTCTCTCCTGAGTTGGGTAGTTTTTGTAAAAAAAAATTAGTTTTAAATATCTTAACGAATCATATGTCTTGTTTTTTGAATCAATATTAAAAAAAAAACACATTTTCCGCAATCCGTTTCAATATACAATGTCTATTTTGAGAGAACAGTTTCGTCCTAGCGCGTACAAGGGGCGTGTTATTATCGTATTAAAAGAAAAAAAATATATAGTTCCTGGGGAATACGGGAGTGGGGGGGATTGCGACCTGATAATCTCAGTTTTTTTCTCTTTGTTTTGCAACTCCCCTCCCCCTCGATACGAATACCTATATTAACTAATAACCATTACATATTATCTACAAATAACTCTCTTCTGTAATCTAAATCTATACTGAAATTTAAAATTTCTAGTTTTTTTCTGTCTCTGCAGTTGATATGGTGGGCCGGACGAAGTGTACTCGTGGGCCAGACCAAATGTAACGTGGGCCAAAGGTTCCCCACCCCCGCATTATCCCTACAACATTTCCCAAATGGGGATGCCAAGTTCTATTGGCTCCTGGCGGGTAGCTTCCAGGTTTGAAACTTTTGTGTATCATCACATAAAACAAGAACGTGATCGGCTGTTGGAATCATTTAGCCTCAAGAAACTTTAAGAATTGATACAAATAAGTGGTTGAGAGCTAATTGTAATTATATTGTATATATATATATATATATATATATATATATATATATCGTCACTGTAAAGGCAAAAAGGCTTAAGCGACACATTGGTCAAAAAATAGTTAAAAATACAGTTTGGATTATTTTTTTTTGTGCATCGAAAACTCTGACAGTCATTTGATTCAGAAGACTTTGCTTATTGAAGACTTATGAAGTTTATTGTAAAACAAAAAACAAAAAATTAAAGTGGTGGGAGCTTCCCAAAGTGGCGCTTCAGCCTTTTATCTTTCCGGTAACGATATAGTGATGTAATGTGGCAAATCCAAAAATAAATTATATAATCGGCCTTTTCAATGTGATAAATGGGTCCAACATATATCTACCTGCTTTTGATTACTTAGACACATATTTTCGATTTTCTATTTTTTCCAGAGAATTATGTTTGAGATAATGTGCTTTGGTGAGTCTCATGTGCTTAAAATACCCTTGAGCCTTGTCAGACGTAAAGAATTACCGAGACAAGAAGCTTCTAAAAGATTTCCATCAGCTAATATTTTTATCACATTAGAATACTTATATACCTTAAGAATCTGAAAAAAACATAATAGCGTACATTTGATTGAAATAATCCAGCCTTGAAATTGTTACTAAGGCATAATATCTACATTACATCCTTCCAATTACTCTTTAGTAATATATTAATTAGCTAGGAAATATGGATAATGCTTTTGACTACTTAATTAGAACGTTTAATATTGAATATATTTAAATAATAAGTACACAGATTATGTAGCTAAATGACAAGATCTTATTGATCTAGCAAAAAGCATTATTAAATATTCCCGACACTATCTAGCAAAGGTTTCGTTGAAATTAATTTTTAACAAATTATTGGAAACAGTTGTTAGCCTCCATAAAGTAAAACGAATACGACACTTAAAGGTCCAGCAACGACAGCCCCCGTGGACGAGTGGTAAGACGCTCGACTACGAATCCAGAGGTCGCTGGTTCAAACCTGGCGCGCGCAAATAACTTTTATTTAATTAATGTGTGACACATTTAATTCAAATACATAATATAAAGTCTATTTTCGGCACGTTCCAGAGTGGTATGCTTGAAATGGCTCTAACCGTGTTTGGTCACCATATCTGAATAACCAGATACTTGCCGACCTTCTTCTTCCTCTTCCCCATCTCCTTCCTCTCTCCACTATCTTTAGGCTTACAACATACCGCAATTGAGGTTGGGAGCAGTTGGAACTCTTGTGCGGTATTCACAATAAAAATAACAAAATAAATCAAAATGTATCCTCACTCTTTTGTAGATTTCTATTAAGCTTGGAATCAGGGATTAGTATCTTTTATAATTTTAAAGATAAAGAAAATGTTAAGTTTCGGTTATTCAACTTTCGGGAAAATCGTTTATGTAAAGTTTGTCATTTGGGATTTCGTCTTCCGGGAATTTAACATTTGGGATATTGTACTTCGGTACGTATTTAATATATCACTTTATATTTCTCAAAAACGAAAAACAATCATCGCAAAGGATTTTTAAAACTTCAAAGCGTTTTTCAAGTGTATACAGATATAATTATATTTTAAAATAAACCCGCCATTAGTAAGAACTTCCTTGCAAAATACCCTACATCTGAAGTGTATATTGTCATACGATAGCTTTCCGATCTACGAACTCGTTATTTGTCTGTGTGTTTTTTGCTAGCGTTGTGATGGAAATTTCGTTACACGGGTTGGCCATCGCGAAAGATATTTAATTGCGTTGGGTAACACTGCAGCGGGTTAACTACATCACTTGGAGTTGGAACAACTTTTGGATGCTATTTATTTGTTCTGTTATATCCAAACCCTGTCAGAAGTTTGTCGTTATTGATTATGTAGACAATCTCTCTGTCTGAATATTTTTGTTATGACCTTTACATAGGTTATTCTGCTCATGGAATAATGTGTAAATAGGGGCATAGAGGTGTGAGAAAAGGCTTTATTTTTTTCATAGCTGCTTCTATCACTTTCTACTCCAAACCGCACGGAAAAAAGCGCCATCTTCAGCCGTATGAAGAAGTATTAGTTTGATTTGTACTTGACTATGGTCTCGTTGATCGTTGAGATAATCTCTCAAACCTTTCCGCCCACAGTTTTGTCATTTTCGGATTGATTATTTTTTTTTAATGATTTATACATTAATCTTAATGTTATATTTAATGAGTTAATTTAATTTGAATGTTATTTCATAAGGTACAAAACCAAGATTATAACCCTTTTTAAATATTAATTCCGTTAATTAAACATATCCCTGTGTATCTTAAATTCTCCTAATGCAAAAGTTTCCCACTATTCGACGTAGAATAAAAATATTTCAGTAGACCGGCAAGCATAATATCATCAAACAGGAGTATATTTGATTTTATGTAGACCCAAAATACACTTTATTATAATATAAAGTATATACAATTTTAGCACAGAAGTCTTTCATTTTTGATAAAGGCAAAACATTTTTGCTCTTGAGTTGATCCGTTCGATTAGATATGATACCAGCAATATCTAATGTTACGTATAACGAGTTTCGTCAGTTTATCCACCGTATTTCTTGCTTTCTGATATGCCTCCATGTATTTGACCACAACCTCAAAAGTTTAATTTATTTTGCATTCCTTTGGCCATATTCCTGAATCAGTTATTTGCAATAAAAGCATAGGTCGGTGGTTTCAGGCCAAACTAATGTTGGTAAGTGATAAAATGTTAATTTTTAGAAAACTTGTAATAATTGTCATTTTAAATCGATAAATAATAAGTTTCACTGATTTTTTGGTTTGTTGCACCTTTTGTAAGCAAGAGTTATCATGGGACGCAAAACTAGGCAAATTGCAAAATGAATATCAAAATATTTAAATTACATCAATAATCTAAGACACAAATGTGAAACAAAAAAAGCCAGAAACTAAAAAAAAACAATGGTCATGCCCGAGACTCGAACTCGGAACCTCTACTTTATCCGGGAGTAACACTCTGCCAATTGAGCCATCAGGACCTTATTACAAACCTGCATTTTTGAACGATCTCATACGTACTATTGAAAAAAATTGAATATTTAAATTTCTTATGATTTTAAAGATGGCAGCCTAAAAGAGGAAATTTTTTTTTTTTTTAATAATGTTTAATACAAGTATGAGATCGTTTAAAAATGCCGCTTTATAATTAAGTTAATTCCAATTTGAATATTAAAATGACAAAGTTTATTAAATAGTGTTCAATATAAGTTTTAAAATAATTTCGTAATAGAAACTAAGCAAGAGTCAAATATGATGTGTTAATATTAACATATAGAAGCCATGTTTAATAATTTCCAGGGAAACGTGTTTTAAAAGTGGTTTTAAATATCCTCTTTACTTCCGTGTATGTAGTTCAAATTACTCAGTGATATCAATAATGTGACCATGTATTAAATGAAACCTCTCCTGCGTGATTTTTAAAGGCAAAGTAGAGACACTAAGCACACATCACGATAGCTCAACCAACCAATACGACAATAAATTCTTTATCGGCATCCACGTTATTACCAAAAGGCTTGGAGCTGTCGCCCCACCCGACGGGAAAACAAATAAATCTCCATCTGCTGTAAAAGTCAAACTACTCGTATCTTTGGCCAATGACGGAAATCGTTTCTCAATACGCCAGGAAACGCTGAAAGAGTCCTTCAAAGTTGCAAATTTATTTGCTCAAGCGAAAATATTCCGATTGCGTATTTTCTGAAAAAGTGATTCAATCTATCCAAATTTCGTCACATTTCACATTCGAGTAAGCCCGTCTCTTTGCTTGGTCGCGTGACTGTCCTAACTAATGTAAATATATTGTGACCATAACATATTTTGAAAGTGACTCCCCGTCAAATGAATTGAATGTGATATCTTAATTTTAATTTTGTACATAAAAAAAATGTACCAAAGCAGAAGTCTTAGTTATTTATTTTATTTTATATTAGTTACTTGT
The DNA here is from genome assembly GCA_022651775.1 of Drusus annulatus. Lineage (NCBI taxonomy): Eukaryota > Metazoa > Arthropoda > Insecta > Trichoptera > Limnephilidae > Drusus > Drusus annulatus. The sequence continues at coordinate 67,842 of JAGWCC010001174.1, read as the reverse complement.
ACATTTATGTTTAGTAAATATCTAATTGGATTACAGTTTATTTTTTACTTAATAATAATAACTTATATACTACTTGATATTACAAATGTATTTTGAAAGCTTCTTAAAAGCTATTTTAAATTTATTGATTGGCATAATTTCGATGGTTTCCTTAGCAAAAAAATATATTTTTTAACAGAATGAGCAAAAACTTTAGAACGATGAGCTCTAGCATCATGAAATTCGTACTACTGTTTCTGTCTCAAATTTCTATGTTAACGAAAATTAAGTTTTTAGATTTAAAGTAATTTCTTTGATGACCAATCCTGTTTGAATTTTTTTCAAATGTCAAAAAATAAGACGTGACAACGATCTCGGGCTTTATTTAAATAAACCTTTATTGTATTTTTATCTGCCCGACTTAATTCGCACCAACGGGAATATGAAATAACAAATTTACATAACGTTATGCTGCAACACTCCACCAAATGTAATTCTCATACTGAGCTAAAATGCTTTGATGTTTCTTTTATAGCTGGACTTCATTAATAAAAATGTAATCAAAGATTTATTTCGGATTTCAGGAAAAAATACCTTTGCTAAAAAAAATTGAACAATTTAATTTTTGGTACATTTTTAATATAGGTAGATTCCTAAGACAACATATTATTTTGATGATCGATCAAGCGTCATGAGCAGTACCCTAATGTGACAGGAATTGTTTTTTTCGTGTTCTATTTTATATCCCAATGTCAACAGCAGAAAATCCTGAGCACCTAGCACCACCATAGTATGTGCTGTCAGATCAAAATAATTCAAAGAATAAAATGATTCTTGGTACAGAGTGGAAGGTTGCGGTATAATTAGGAAAAAAAATCAGGCGAAGCTTGGCACGAATGTCAGTAATGATAATAAATGGCTCAATTGTTTTGTGTAGCTTTCGTGAAAAATTGCTTTCTACAGAATAGCCATATTATTTAGGTGGGCAAATGTCACCTTGCTTGATAAAAAAAAACATTTCGAAATCCTATGTTCGCACGTATATAAATTATATATATAAATTTGAGTAGAGTCCATTCCTTCTATGGTAGGTAAATTTAATCGATTGATGAATACATTAATAGATTTTGTGGAGTATTATTACTCGAAATGGCTGTCATCGTCATCGACCTCATTGAATAGGGATTGTTGAGTCTCTCGGTATGTGGAACCAACTTGTCAGTGGTCGGGAGAGCAATATTCGTGTAAATTATACCGAATAACTCTGCCTTTATAAATACATAGGTTTTGCATCAGCAACAGCAAGTTTTTCTGGATGGAAAAATATATCTCCTTAATGATCTCTGTAATTAAATAATATTATAAGACATTCTAACTTTTTACACACAGCTGCCTTTCTATAAAAAGCAATAACTACGGCGGTAAACACTCAGTCTTTTAAAATATTTTTCAGGAAATGATTGTTATTTACGCTACCTACCAAAAGTATGGCATTCAATTTCCGAATTAATCAAAAAAGATGCGTCCCCGTGAATCTATTTCTAGCTTATCGATTTTCAAATAATCTTATGTACCTTTCAGAATAATTTGGTTCTTAAGGGTCTAGTGACGTGTGAAGGGGTAAAGTCTTGCGTTAGGTATAAATACTATTTCGTACTCTTTGAAGCTTTAACAAAACATATATCTTTTCACACGTATTATAAATACGAATACTTGGCTTAAATTAGTGTGCATCGAGCTACGAAATTATACACCGGTAAGGATTTATCGAAAAACACTTTGATTCGTCACGGAAAAATATTTTGCAGAAATATTTCAAAACCCCAGTAAGAATTCACAGAAAAACAAACTAAAGCAAGAAATTCGAAGAAATATTGAGATCTCTCCTACAAGCTCCTTCTTAAAAAATTCATGAAAATCCCTATATTGAAGAAAGTTTAACATAATATTACTACAATATTTGAATGTTACTCCTTGCAAGTAGTTTCCATAATCTATGAGGAGACATTAAATATCATATTGTACGTAATTTACTTTGTAATCCCTGAAAAAAAAGCCCATGGAACACAAGAAAGGCTCAAACATAATACCTCAAAACTACTATTTGTCTAACCACAGACTTTAGAAAGAACAATCATCAATCGTCTTAATGAGAAATTAAATAAATGAAATATTGAACTGAGATAGTGGTTTGAACCACTGAATATATAAATTGACATACGTGTGTTATAGGCGTGTCTGGTGCTCCCGAAGTAAGGGTAATTTCCCACACTCGGGGTGAAATATATTTCATACATCAATTTTTTTTTCTTTAACATAATTAATTACATAGGTTGTCTGAAGTCTAGGAGCAGAAAAGTCTTATGTGAATTTAAGATATTAGTTTTCTTGCAAATCGAAATAGATCACGTTTCTAGGGATTATCTGTTCAGTGAATTTGAACCATTCTAACCGCGTGACTGCTTGAAGCTATTGAACTATCGAGTCAAGCCTTACATATATACCAAATGTCTCAAAAGTCAACGTTATCCGTCGGAGGTTTGATAGGTCAACCGACGACGGATCAGAATTTCAAAAAAGACCTAAGTAGAAAAAAACGTGAATTTTCGAGATGTTGGTTCTTTATATGTGAGTGTGATTAATGGCTATTCAGAGTTGCGTAACAAAAAATTGTACGTTAGAGTTGACCTATCAGCCCCGAATTGATAACGTTAATTTTTAAGACACCCTGTTCATACAAAATATTATTATAAAATTAAATATTTTTGAAAATTAATATGTTTTTCAGTTTCATGCGCTAGAGGCGGCCTATTTTTTTTTTACTTATTGATTAGAAAAATCAAATGGTACTAAAATTATGTCAGGGATTTTAAAATAAGTTTGAAAACTATCTGGGTTATCAGCTTATTTTTTTTAGTAAGATCCTGTTTTTTTTTGCGTAGGAGAGCTGAAATTATTTTTTAATGTTTATCAAACTCTATACTCAATATTAGAAAACCTACGCTGACAACGGCCATATTTAAATAAATTTTTCATATTTTAAATTGTAAAACCTAAATATGTACGCATATATAAATAAAAATGATACCTCCCTAAAAAAAACTCTCAATATAAAAGTACACATCAATTTAAATAACAGAGGATGCAGATAAAACGCATGTTAATACCATTACAATGGCTTGTATTAATTGCTCAAAACAATCATGTTAATAAGCCAAGCGTTGTTTTTCAAACACCCAACAAAAAATAAATATACAGTATTCACTGAAAAGATATCACTATCATTGTCGTGTGTTCCAAGTCTGACTATAAGTCAGGATTCTTTCCGCTGTGGCTCCGCAAATACGGCGCGTGATATTACGTGAGATGGGGCGCTACACACCGCACGGCGGATCACCTATGGTGTCCGCACCGAATTGCGGAGCCGCAGCGGCAAAAACCCTGACGTGAGCATCAAGCCTCATATAATCATTTTCAATACGCACATAAAAATATCACACATTTAAAAATACCAACGATATATTTTAATTGATTATCATCAAAATCAAAGCCTTTTTAAAAAATAAAATAAAATTGGTATGTAGTTGAACGCTACATATTTATAACAAAATCAGCATTTTCAGCTTTCCACATTTCATATTGTTTCCATGAAAATTCAGGTGAGCTTTTATTTTGAATGGAATTATCGAATTTAAATTTTTCACTGAAACTACACAATGGACAAATATAAAAAAAAATTATAAAATTTTTAATATTGAATTTTTCGTTCCGAACTCTCTTAATGTCAATTTATTCAAAATAAACGTGTTCTGCATTCGGGGTTTATAAATCCATTATTGTTACACAGTATGTGAGCTGACAATGCTTTTGATTGGAAAAAAACAAATAGCGTGGAATAAAAAATCTATCGAAAGTCAGGCGATTTCGTTGAATACATATTTTTTATTGCGGTCTGCGAAATGCATCGGATGCGAATATCCAGAGCCCATAAAGCTTTTAAATGAAAAGTTTGACACACTTCTCTTTAATAATAAAAGAAAACTTTGTTTTAAAAACCACAAAATTTATTATGTTGAAGGCCAGCCGGTTTCGCTTGGATCAAGCTTCGTCAGGGCAAATAACTATTTAATTTAATTAATTAGTTATTATATGTGCCCTGACGAAGCTTGGTCCAAGCGAAACCGGTTGGTCTATACACAGAGTATTCCTTAATTAATAATATAATGTCTAACCACCATGTGCTTTTTACGAAAAAACACTTATCTTTGCTGGTGGCCAAAAGCGAAACTAATTTACTTCTATCTCCGTCCAACAATTTCATTTAATAACGAAGCTGCTCTTCAAAATTAATGCGATGACTTTTTTACCTCCACACAATCTGATTTCTTCAGGTTTCTTTGATTTAAAAACTACCAGAACGTCAGGGATGATCGTAAACATACTAAGAGAATAAAGTCAAATTGTTTAGTTCATTCAACATTTTTTTTAAACGCAATAAAATTAGGTATCAACCCAATAACAGTACAATATTGTCTAATGCACGAGCGTTTCTTGTAATTTGCAGCTTTATCATAAAGTATTTTCCAAAGTATCTCTGAACTGATTAATATTAGATCAACTACTGTGAAAGACGTTCCATACAAAATTAAAATTGCACCGGTTACTTTCAAAGTAAATCACTTTCTTTGAAATGTCCTATAAAATGGTAAGTGTGACAGGGAATAAAGTGTCTATCCATAAAATGTCACAGCCTCTTCTTTCAACTCGGGTGAAGATTAAAGTTGTAAGAGATTTTTTAAAATTATTACGTCGATGAGACTTATAAATGATATCAAATAAGAATTCATCAGTCACAAATGAATTGGATTATTACAACACGGTTTTCTCCCTACTTGTATCTCTGTTACTTCATGTCCTCACTGTCTACTTAAAACCATAATATACTGATCGTTATAATATATTTTCGTGTTCTTGAATTTTTTTTATATTCACACTGTTTGACTTTTAAAATATTTATCTTTAAAACTCAAATATTGATGTTTTTAAATACCAACACGTTACCTGTCCTCAATATTATTTCCTTTCCTCTGCTGTAACAAATTTTGTTCATATTTATTTCATGCAGATTTTTTGCACCCTTAGCTTCTAATAAACTGTTTCTTTTTATTATCTGTTGATGTATACATGCACTGTTATACACATATCTGAATATTTTATGAAAATTTTTTCATGATTTATGATTTATGAAAACGATCATGATTTTGTATAGTTTTAATGTGCATACATATCTGTTGTATATTATTTTCATTGTTGAATATTAGGTCGTTTAGTGTTAAGTGCACTTTAGTAGAACTATCACAAAACTGCGCTATGTAAATTCACTGTAATAATAATAATTACTAATGTAGTAACCTTTCATTAATTAACTTCAAAAATACTGACAGTAATTATTGTATATAAAAATAAAGAAAGTAAAAAAAAAAATGTTCTTAAGCTAGTAGTATTTATTCAGAAATATTAAACAGGCGTGTGCACTTCCAACTGTACGAAGTTACACGGAATATGTTTTTTGAATGTTTGAAAAAAAATTGTGGTGCGTCAATTTGTGGGTATTAATAATACATATAGTATGTGGAGTATTTTAAGATTGAAGATAGCTAGATAGTAAAATACCTAAAATAAAAATATGTGAGTAAATATTAACACTTCCAATCTCGTATTTTACCATAAACAAAATATGTCTTGTTTATGTGTAAAACAAACATGATGTAAAGTGTTGATGCTTTTATCATTGTTTATTCATCAAAAGTGTTTTTAAACTTCTTTCATCTTTTCCAGTCTCCAAATTAACCGTTATTAAATCGTATTGCTGGTATCGAATAGGAGGGAGGCGATATCGAAGTAAATATTTCAAAAATTTCTCTCCTAAAAATGAATTTTATTAACACTTCAGTTTTATGTACCGAATGATTTTTATTGAAAGAAAGAAGAAGAAACAGTCGGCTTTCTCGAGAGGAAGCAGACCGTTTCACTTTTTTTGCTCGCCCCGCTGTGATGGTCGAAAATATTAAAAAATGAGTTAAATTTTTAATATTATGAGAAAAGTACCAATTGATATAAATACGAAAATTATGTTTATTATTTTTTATTTGAGTTAGTGATTATGAGCAATATTCAAAACTCATAAAAAAGTATTTTGCGAGTCTTGAAAAAGTTTTTTTGTAGTTTTTATTTTAATTTTATTAACATCTAATAATTATTGTGAATGATTTATCGTCAACAAGCACTTTTGGGTTTTCAATAAACCATCTAAATAGACTGAAAATAAATAATTTAAAACGGTTTTACAGATTCAAACTTATAATTTTAATTTTTTTGATTTAAACTTTCATCAAACACAATAATAAGAATTCTGTTTATTTCTTATTATTGTGTTCACAGAAAGATTTGTTCTAATACCAGAAGGAAGCCTTAAATTATGTACGAGTATGTACAGTACAATTATTCCATAATGGGAACGTCAGTTTATATGTTTTCCTTTGAAATTCCTTCACAATTCAGAAAGCCATTACAAAATTATTCTTCTACGCCTTCCTTGAAGAAATATTATAATACAATGGATCAACATACTTACATGAAATTTAAATAGATAGTATATATTTATACTCTCATACGTAATCAGACCACAAATACAGTCTTGTAAAATATTGTCAAAAGTGTATTTGCAGTAAAATTAAGTTTAATTTTTGATAATATCTCACCTCATCGCACGAAAATGGTCCTTCGAGCCGGATATTGGTGTTTTTATTGTTCCTTTCTTCAAAATTTTTGTATTGCATAATTTGCACTATTTGATCTAGAAAGATCTTAAAATCTCTTTTTTTCGTGTTTGAACACGTGCATTACCTCTATGACTTCCTGCTCCCACAATATGAAATTTAGAGAACAAGGAAGTAAAGTTTTTACAGTTCGTTTGATTACATTTACAATTTAGAAAAAATAATTTTAAAAGTTTTTACACAGTTGGGTTTATTGCAAATACATGTACGTGCACGGTATAAATCACACGTGAGAAGGTAAATAGGGGTCTACGGCGCTAGAATCACGAGCAGAATAAAAAGTAAGAGTTCTTATTCGAACCGGATTTCAATTTTGAATTCTAATTTTTCGCTTCCTCCTTCTTATTACAACGTTTCGGAGAGCCTATCTGATAGACACTGCCAGATATCTGAATTCGATAATGTAATGGCAAAAGGCTTTATCTTTCAATGACATCATCTTAAAAGTATTTTTAAATATATTTTTTAAATCGGTAGAGGAAGGTATTATTGAAAATACAAAGGTAATAATTTTATAGGTAAGTAGCTACACAAAAAAGACTGATTGGCAAACCAACACCGCAGTCTTAAATTTTTTTGAAATTACGTCATAATATTCTTTGCAAAAAAAAATTAAAAACCTTTGGCCATAGCAGTTCTGTATTTCTGTCTTAAAAAATGAATGGGAAGCATAGTATGACTACCTGAAAATAAAACAAATCAATGATCTGAAATTTAAAAAAAAGTAAAGGTTCTTTTAAAGTCAATCAAAATATTATTTTATCAATCGAGAGTCATAGATTAAATTTCCCTTTCCAAGAGAATGAGGAGTATTTAGAAATATGCTCATTTATATTATTTCAGAGAGCGAGAAACCGACATTTAAACAGCCAGCAACAATGATCGTAAAACACGAGGTGGTAAACAAAATGTGGAAGACTGTTTTCTTGTCAGACAGTTTGTCAATAATAGTTGTTTGTGCTAAAACTAGCTGTGTACTAACATAAACACAATAAAGACTAAATTGTAAAATGTTACATGTTTCATTGGAATTCCGTTTAATGAGTGATACTTACCGGATGTTTTTCAACGTTTAAATACAGAATACCACACAAGTCACTGGCGGGAGTCAGTGACTATGGGCGGCGCCCGAAATAAATAATTTTGTGAGGGGGAAGGAAATGAAGGCGAAAGAGTATTGAATAGAAAAGATAATGGTTAGGATTTACCTGATTAATTATATTTAGCTACTACAGTGATACTGAAATAGTCTTTTCCTAACTGGAGCAAAGTATAAATTAAGATTGTACCAGTTGTTATTCTCGGCGTCGTCATCAATTTGAAATTGAAAATATGTAACAGATAATATGGCGTCTTGCTTTTTTTAAGGTGCATGGATATTTCAAAGCCATATAGGTGATAGTGGAATGACGTCACGTTGACAAACATTAAAGCAGAAGAAACTCACCGTTGAAAGGTTTATTTTAAGACAACAACTTTTTTTCTTGCTTTGATGTAATGTGAAGTACAACTTGTCTCGTTTTGACTAGTCTTGAAATCTCGATTTCTGTACCCGAGCAAAATATATTATCGCCCTGTCACAGATATTTTTGGTTGGCTTAACAAATTACTCGTATATTGAAAAAAAAACTGATACATTGTTAGAATCGATCATTTGTACAAGCGTGACAACTCGGCAAAGCGCTCGTTGTCCATTTTTCTTGAAAATGAAACAGGAAGAAGAAGATATTACGAAAGAGAAATATGATTTAACCTCCGCAAACAAGTGTCAGGCGGAGAGCAAACATTTCTGAAGTAAACGATTTATCTAATTCAGCGAAGAAAACAAAAGCTTTCTGCTCACTATTTCCTCGGGAGGCGTTCAGTGGGAAGGAACACGGGGAGGATTTGCACCATGATAACTTCGCAAAGGTCTTCTTACAAGTTTCATATCTTGAAATACGTAAGAATACTATAAAAACACTTGAGATAATTTATTTAAATTATAAATTAAAATTGACTTACACATTTTTTTAAATTTCTTGTTCACCGAGTTGAGTGAGTGAGTTATCTTGCTCAGAAAATTATTTTATATAATTTAAATGTTAATTTAACAAGTTTTGTCAACAGTGCTTAAATTTCAACAAACTTATTTATTTTGGAAATTGTATCAATTACAGGTCCACCTGCGTACATGTGTTATATTGATGATTAATTTATTAATTAATTAATTAAGTCATTATTTATTGACATTTTGTTTTCATGTCTAAGTATAGAGTACTATAACAAAAAAACATATATATATATATATATACTCGTACATAAGAGCATATTTCTAGTTACTAGAATGCTTCTTAAGTAGAACTTTTTTGATATTTCAATGAAGTAACATCTTAAAGTGTTTTACTATATGAAAACAAATACAGATTTTGCTTTCAAATTATTTTAAGGGGTTTTACTAATAAAGAAAAATGATAGAAATTTGATTAAAAAAATTGTTATGGCGAAATAATTTGATGAATCGGACCCGTGTGGATGCCCTTTCTCTTCTCTGAGTGACAGAAGATTCTCGATAATTTGAACATCACCTTAGTTAGGAGACGGAAAAATAAGAATAATAATTAAAATATATTTCAGAAAAGTAGCTGTCAATTGATATATTAAATTATAATATGAAAAAGTAAGTAATATTTTTGCATAAGCAATAGTAGGTTCCGTGAAGTTGGATATATTAAAATATGATATACTAGTTGTTTAACCCGTGAAAAATCATGTTGACTCTCCAAGAAAAAAACATTTGTAAAATTACCTCAAATTCACCCATTTCAAATATGGAAAAACGTCTACTAAAATACATAAAAGGTAGGTGCTTTCTCAGTTAGGTATACATTTCAAAAGATTATTTTTTAGTTTGATAATTTTCTGAACACATTCTTTGGTTCTGAATTTGAAAAGTTCAAACTTATACGTATGTACTTAAGTAGGTACATAATCAATAAGGGTATTATTCATAGTTAATAGTTGCATTCACAGAGTGCTTAGAAATTTGGAAATGTCAGTAGGAATAGGATAGTAAATCGGTTGGTATACAAAGACTTAAGTTCTAACCTAGACGTCACGGGTTCAATTCTCTGCTAGCTAAGTCCTCCATCATCGCACCAACAACGTTTTTCGTTTATTATGAAGGTAGTAAAAGGAGTTAAAATATTGTCGGGTTATTCGCAACTTGGGAATGGTGTCATTCTTAACACTTCCGCTCCGAAGCGGGGTTCTAATGTCACCCCGAATAAGATTTTTGTGCGATATTTTAGATAAAAATTACTGAAATATTATGAATATGCTTCCTTATAAGTATTTCCAAAAACAAATTCCCTAAGACTGTGTCAAGAAATTGCTTTAACAAGCAAGATCAAATGGGGCAAATACGTCACCCCCTTCGGATCGTCTGTTTGATTTTTACTTTCAGGGATGGAAAGGTTAAAAAAACAAAAATTAAACATGCAAATAAGAAGAGTTTTTTCACCAAATGGTTGCGAAATAGTGGTTTGAAATTAGAGCTATTGGTAACGTCATTAGACTAATCCTAAATTAGTTCCACAGAGCGGTCCCGGGCTGCAGTACTCAGGTTAAAGGTTGCCTCGTTGATGACCAATCACCAATGTGCGAGGGCACTTGAAGAAAAAGGTGATATATAATTTGAGACATTTGCTGTATTTTGTCTATATTAGATGTTGAACAGCCATAAATGCATACAATATCTACAAAAAAAATAAGTAACTACCAAATTTTTTTGAATGATAAAAACAGCCTGGTCAATGTATCGATTCGTAACACACGAACCCACTTAGTTGATGTTGCTACAAAATAATATCGATTTTCGAATATTTTAGGCTTGCCAACATGCTGATTATAAGTGACCTTGTTTATCGATTTCATAATGTGGGGTGTTTTTCCTCAGATGTTTACCTAAATTCGTTAATAAATTGCTAAAAACGTGTGTCGCTGACTGCTCGCCGTCAATCCACGTCTCGAAGATTACGCGCTCACATACGAGTATATCTTCCGGTGAATCTGAAAGCAGTATAACTTCCAGCGGCATGTTCCAGAGTGGTAGATAGGTACTCTAAGTATCGCAAGACTATCATCGGCTCAGGATAGAAACGTTACTTGAAATGGCTTAGGCCGTGTTTGGTGATCTGATCTGAATAGCCAGGTGCTTTCCGACCTTCCTCTTTTTCATTTCCTCCCCCCCCACTACCTTCAGACTAACAACACACCCCAAATGGGAATGCCATAGTCTCACTGCCTTAAGACGATTGGGAGTGTTGGGTCTTTTGTATTCACAATAAAAATAAATCTTATCTACTATAAAACACAAGAACCGCGCACTAAAGCAGCCACAACTCTTGAATGGCGAGTTTTGGCGACATCTTTTTGTTGTGACCAGCGTTTTTCTGTCTAGAGTTTCTAGGTCGTTACTGCTATTTTCCGATCGTTTCCTTCGTGAACTATGGAGCTTTAAAATATCTATTTGTCCGACTATTTTCGAAACTGTAACTGAAAATTCGACAAAAATAAAACAATTACGAAAAGGGGTGTCGATATTCCGGGAAAAACTATTTTTCTACAGATAAATGGGTATTTATGGGTGTGGGCATGATGGAAATGACGTTGGGAGTAAAATAAATCAGTAGTTGTGTTAGCCTAAGAATTCCGGAGAGAAAAAGCTCTGTAGATTTCATGGAGCCTGATCTCACCGTTAGCAAGTTTTTAGTTGAGACACAGAGTTTAGACGTGATTTCAAGGTATTTTTACAATCGATCTATTCGTCTGTGTATTACTGTGTTCTACAATTATTATATTAACACAGTTGGTTTGGGGTCGTTGGTTGACAGGGAAAAGAGAAAATAGTTTTATCAATCAACATGTTTTACATCAGATATAATGTGAGATTCTCACTACCAAAAGCATTATTGTGAATGATTTTTGGGGTATTACACTGTGTTATGCTTCCTTCTCTCTGAGTCAACGTTTAAGACAGCCTTACAGTGTACATCATCAGGACAAATGAATGGCAGTGGCATGTCTGAAACGTTGGTTCAAGGGTGAAACGCAATGCGGCATTATACCCCAGAAATCAGTCACGGTAATATGTTTTATATCAATACTAACATTGCGTCAGAATCTAAAGGTTATTAATCTTTCAAATTAATTCGAAGTGAAATTGTCAAAAAATGTCAAACGAAATTAATAAAATGTATTGATATGAATTGTCCAAAGAAACGATTGAGTGCTTATACCAACCCTGATGTATGGCAGTGAGGCATGAAACTAGAGAGGAAGAATGAAAGTAGACTGAATGCTGTGAAAATTAGATTGCTGAGGCGTATGTGAGGTAAAACCATGTATGACCGTGTTAAAAATGTGGATATCGGGAAAAAATGCAAGGCTGATGTAAGCGTAATAAATAGGATCAAGAAAGGAACGCTTAAATGGTTAGGGCATGTAGAGCGAACGAAAGAAGAGGGGCGTGTGAAAAGAATATATGATACGAAATTGAATGGAAAAGAAATCGGGGACGCCGGCACGACCAAGTGAATCAAATACTTGAATCGGGCCATGTGAAGAGTCAGAATAACAGAAGAGTATGTATAAGACGATGTATGAATGTGAATGGAGCAAGGAGTGTGTGCCGAAACAGAGTTGTGTGACGGCCCGTTATCTATGCGGAGAAACGGCGTGATGGTTTATTAGTTCATTGATATGTGTCAGATGCCCTTTTTCTGTGATATATCCAAAATAAAGATAATCCAAAAACTAATCAAGAGATCTGCCACTTGAATATGAACTTTGAACCGGACGTGAACTTACGCGAGGGAACAAGGAACGAGACACGGAATTCTTTATACTTTTTTAACTACCGGAGCGAAATAAAACTTATAACGACCACCTACAAAACGTTTATGCTCCCCGAGGTTTATCCTTTCACAAAATTCCATACAACCTATATCGAGTTGACACTTCTTCAAGCAGGTAGGTTGGTACTCCGTGTACATTGAGCTTGATGCATCATTTAATAATTAGAAAAAACAGTTTTACATTATTTTAATTATTTCGTCAAATCTTTGGACTAATGCTATAAAATGGATCACACATCACTTAAATGAACTCGAAAAATGTAATTCAGGACGAGTAAATTGAAAAAATCTGTAGGTTCCTAAAAGTGCGATCGGTTGGATATGTAAAAAAAAACAGATGACAGGACAACGAATATTGGACGTACTTATGCCGAAAATGTCTAACGACACAATTTTCCAAAATCGAGTTCTACATGTTTTCCTTTAGATAAATTTGATGTTGTTAAAACATTGAAGTTCAAAACAGATTTAACGTAATTATTTTTTTCACTAACGCACATTGCAGATATTTTATTTATATTTAAGTATATATTATATACTTCATTACGTAAACCGTAGTGTACTAAATTAGGTACACTGTAAGAGAGAAAGAGTCAAGAAAAGTTGTCACATAATATCGCACCACTTTTAGGTGTGTAAGCATGTTTTCCGTCTCTCGCGTCTCCGGCGACTCAACGGTTTTTGAGGTTATATCCTATATTTTTGTTGATAACAATACTGTGAAAAGTGGTTGTATAAATAAACAAAACATTATGTTGACATGTGCTATGAATGGATATAAAAGGTGTGCCCATAAAAACCCTAGCCACGCCCGAGTCAGGAAAAAAATCAACCATCCTGACCACACTGTTTCACAAAGCTATCCCTCGTGGTATATTATTGCTCTGAGGTTATTTGTAACCAGATATTGTGTGTCTTAATTTATTTCTTTTTTAACTCTATGTTTTTATCCTTAAAGTTTCATTGTTACGTTTTCCCGGAATGTCGGAAAAACTAGGCCCGTGCGGACCGCACCTCGGAAAGGTCCGACGTAAAACACGCATGTGTCCGTGGAACACAGACATGCAGTGCGGGCGGGCGAGTGTGGGTGGGTCGGCTCCTCGGGGAAATAAGAGTAGGGTGGGGTCCGGAACCCGACCAAATGGTGCAATAAAAGTTTCCGCCAGTCTCTCTTGCCCCACTCTTACCCCGTCCATTGGGAAACGGAAGGAATTAATTGCCTGTAATTCCTTACAAGTAATTACTATTGAACTCCATCAGTGGTCAAAATAGGCACGTACTACTGTTATTTCGTTTTTCTAATTATATATTTTTCACACCATTCTTACCAGATGTTCTCGATCCATTGTGGGGTGAATACTTTCTAACTGTGGCGGCGCGAAGTTTTTGTGATGATTTTACTCCCTTTTTGTATTTAAAATAAGTAAGGTGTTTGGCGCGCCGTACATTACACAAAACCGATAGAAAAAACTTCATATACTTTGTGTCCGGCTTTATGTGTTGGCGTCGCTATACGTCACCTGATTTGGTTGGTTAAGTTGGCAAACTAGCAGATCGGCTAGCTTTCCTCTCGTGTATTCATATTACATGTAATTGATAATGTGGCTAAATCTGTATTTTGATTTCTAATAATACATGCATACATCATGACATTTACATCGTAAATCTTGAGGTGTTTTTTTCAATCCTAGACCTTTAACATAAGAATATACAAGCGCCATTACTTTCTGGGCATCTGTTACTTTCCTATATTGTTGCGTCAAAAATCAGAGAGGTAAGGCAGTTGCAAATATCATACTTTTTGTTTCTTCAGACAGACAGATTACTGCGTAGTAGTTAAAATTTACACATTTTTCTCAAATATGTTTTAATTCTGATTGTGAAGTTATGAGTAATTTTCATATGGTTCAAATAAACTACGAAAAACGGGAATTTCGTAATCTAAATAACCAGTCAATCCGAAGCTAAGTTCTCCTTATAATTCAATTAAACCATTTGGTAAAAAAAATCACTTACTTCCTCACCCACACCCAATGGTAGCTTCTCGTCTTTATAATATACGCAATCAACTCAAGCAAGAGGGTGAAGTTCCGACCTGGCAAAAAATCAATTTTAAAATCTCAAGTCGGGTAGCTAATTTCCTACAAATATGCGTGATTTAGGAGGCTGCCCCGGAATGAAGCATGACAGATATCCACATACTATAAAGCTTTGTGAGAGTGCGAAAATCTTGTGTGAAATAAAAGCTGTATTTTTTATATGATGCCGCACATACCATAAGTCTCAATCTGGGAATGTCGGTAATACAAAAATATTTAAAGAAACACGTATTTTTTCCCACTAGTTTACATGGAATTTGACGGCTTTAGTCCGCCGTTGTCAGTAAACAAGCAAAATGTTAAGAAAAAACTTAAATTCTATTAAAGTGGATTTAGTCAAACATATAAAACAAAAAGAAGCTAATTCTACGACTATTTTACCCTTTTGTTATTTCGGAATATCTTTTTGTTTGCTTGAAAATATATTTTCTCCTGCTATTTTCTTTTATCTCCCTTTTTTCTTCCTTCGTATTATTCATCTATTATGTATTGTATTCTCTATGTGTCATGTATCTTTTAACTGATCATTTATAATTGGATTGTTCTCACTCGCGTGTGAACAATCTGTAAATTCAGTATAATAAATAAACAACAAAGTTAACATTTTTTTGCGACTTGAATTCATTCGGCAAAATGACGTGATGTGGCCGGTGGTCGTTGATAAATAATCGTGATAGTTTATTTCAGCGGGATAGAGTGTATGTATATATAAACCAGAGTAACCGCATTAATAATTACATTTTCGTAGAAAGCAATTACTTTGTGGTTTAACATATTTAAAGAAATGAAAAAATACATTTGTAAAAGACCACGAACATTATTTTAATTTTTATGACCGACCGGTAACGAAATATTTTATTTTATTTATTTATTATTATGTTTTTTCATTGTTTTGTTTGTTTATTTTGTATTTTTTTCTTTCTTTGTATGTACGAGTTTATATAGTCGCACACTTTGTATGTTTTGTTTAGTTTAATTTTGTACCCTGATGACGTTTAGGCTAAGCGAAACCGGTCGGTCATAAAAAGTTAAATAATATTCGTGGTCTTTTACAAAGTTATTTTCTCATTTCTTTAAATATTAATAATTAACTGTCTCATACAAACAATACTAATTAGAAAAACACACAAATACTTTAAATATCACTGTTGTCGGTGGGTACGTTACCAATTGCGCCAAAGAACTCAGTTTCCATAATGTTGGTTTAATCAATCATATATTTTCCGAAAACAGTTTTTCAAATTGTTTTCCGTGAGATACGTCTATCTTTATGTTTTTTTGAGCGAAGATTGTATTCGAACTAAATCGCATACCTGGATGGTGTCTTGAGTAAAGCTCATTTTTATTTTTTAGGAAAAATCTGAGTTTTGTCACTGAAGAGATAAACCGATAAAAGTGTGTTATGGTTGGGTCTGTGGGCCCGAAGTAAGGTTGATTCATATCATACTTCGGATGAAATTGATTAAACATTTTCACATATTAAATTTATTTCTCGAACAGATAATCAAATAAATTAGCCTGTCTGGAGCCTAGGAGACGACAATCATTATGTGAATTGCCGACATCAGTTTTATTTCAAATTGATGTAACATTGATCACACGTTTAGCGAGTATTTGTTGAGTGAATTTCATATAGTATGGATTTAACTATTATATCGTGCTCTTTTGGGGCATAGTATTGTAATGCAACATATATCTGATAGTCCGTATAAAACAGTAGTTTATCATCTAGGTACCCATTACACGATCCGCACGAAATTTGCCTTGGTTCCAAAATAAATCTATTTAACGAACCCTTGAATACATCATGCAATTAATATTCAACAATTTGGTACACGATTTTGCTCTTCGACGTAATTCTCACTAATTTCAAAGTCTTGGTGTTAGGAAAGTTACCTCATGTATGAATAGATCTGTGGTCTTACACAAAGTTATTATTTAATTTTTATGTGTGTTATTTACTTTTTCTTATGTGGTATTTATTTTTCAATTGCTCTTCGACGTAATTCTCACTTATGTTAAGGTCTTGGTGTTTCGAAAGTTACCTCATGTATGAATAGATCTGTGGTCTTACATAAAGTTATCATTTCATTTTCATGTATGTTATTTACTTTTTCTTAAGTTGTATTTATTTTTTAATTGCTCTTCGACGTAATTCTCACTTATGTTAAAGTCTTGGTGTTTCGAAAGTTACCTCATGTATAAATAGATCTGTGGTCTTACACATAGTTATTTTTTCATTTTTATGTATGTTATTTACTTTTTCTTAAGTTGTATTTTTTTTTAAATACGGGAGTCTTTTTTTTCTCGATACCAACTGATATTTTTAAAAGGTTTAATTGCTATTGCTTTATTGGAATCTGTTCTCACTAAAAAAAAACCTTTCTACTGAAAATTGGTTTCTGAGCTGTTATTCTGTTACGGACTACTGGGACTACTTATATTTTGGTCAGACAGTTAGTATCAAGGATGCAAGAACTAGTCTCGGAGGATTTGCTCTCAGTGGCTCCTTTGTTTTATGGTGGCAACCGCTAAAGTTACGTCAGGCAAAAAGGCAACCGTCAGGTGAACGTCCGCAAGCAGAAATTCATTTTATGGCCTTTTATTTGCTTTAAGTTCTGTTTTTCACCGTGCTCAACACTCCCGTTCTGAAGGGGGATTCTCGTGTCACCTCGAACGTGAGTTTTGTGCGTTATCTTTGAAACCTCCCTTCGATCGTAAGTTTTATTTTTACTTTCAGGTGCGGAAAGGTAATTTGTTAGTCTGTTGTTTGTAAAAAGTTAGTGTTTTATATTATTTTAAAATTTAAATTATAAAATCTGTTTGGTTCATGTCACAAGTAGTAAAAGCTGTGTCAAACAGTGAGTTATGATGTGATGCAATTTACAAATCTTTTCCGGTCTGCATTTTTCTTGGATAACGCAACTACTTTCAGATATCAACTTCGTTCTTTTATTATTCACCGTCACTAATTTATTTCCCGAACTATGAAGCTTTTATTTAGTAATTCATTTCAATAAAATAAGAAAATAAATATTTTGACACAACAACGGCAATATATTGAAACTCGTAGATCCATTTAAAGCATTAAACTTCATACAGGTAACTAAAATAATTATGACTCACAAAGAACACAGAAGTATAAAATATTGAAAACTAAGAGGATGATGCAACATGATACAGAATTTGTATTTTTTGATCTGGAAAATAATCGACTTAAAACATGATGCAGGTTATAACAGAATTTGCGATAGTACCTAGAAAAATAAGGTCGCAGCTAAATGAATGATCGACTAAATAAACCATTAGCTGCGAGTTTACAATATGAACTCACAAGGCAGGCAGTGTAGATAATAACTTGATGATATAATCGATGCTTGGTAGTGATTCTATACGGGTGATGTATCATAACGGTAGGTAGATACTCTTAAAATAGGGTTGTTTTGTACTCCAAGTAATAAATGATTACTGGATTAAATATCGAAATAAAAATATTTTTGTCTTTTAAAGAGCTTAAAATAATAAATAATTATAATTCAACTGGTTAGTAACCGAGTTGACAAATGCGGCAGGTTCCCGCCCTGTTTTTTGACCGCCTATATTACATACTACGTATTGACATTATGTATAAATTAATTTCGTTACATTTACTACTAAGTTTAGATTTTTTTAACATTTATTTTGCTCTTACTGTGAAAATGAAATAATTTGGCAAGTTATTCGCCTTTATGAATTATTTAACCAAATTGTATTCGAGTGGTTATACTCAAAACAGCAGATCAAAGCTTAGAGGGAACACTCTTGAAGGCTTGGGCACTGCCTTCAAAAGCAAACTACAGTTCAGATACGAATACAAAACAGGAACACTTTATATAAGAGAGGCTCTATAACTGAAAGTAAAGCAATGTGCCAGCAGGGGGCGAAGACGTACGCGTATGCTAGACACCCTCCGATTAGACAAAGAACAATTTGATAAGGAAGTAAAATGTCGTTTTTTTAGTTGGCAGAAGTAAAGCAAATATCGATGGGCTTATTGCTCGGAGAGTTGTAAATATCCACATTCAATGGCGCCCAAGGGGAACTATACCCGTCGAATGAAGTTAAACGAAAACAGGTCAGAAACGTACATGGAAAAGTGGAAACCTTTGGATAGGTGTTCAATAAACTATGGCCATTGATGGTGATGATATTTTGGATACACTGTATTTACTTTGATGTTTCCAAAATTGTATCTTTTATCCATTTTTAAATATTAACTCTACACAAGGCCCAGTGGTTTTCCTCCATTCTACCTTTGGAGATGTCGTGCTAAGGGGTTTTTGATTAAAGGAACGTGTGAACTTGTTGTAGTAGGAAGAAAACACAAAAGGATTTTAATCCAACATTTTTCAGGAGGTAAGAAAAACAAATTCAAGTCATTTCACGGCTACGCTGTTGAACACGAGAAGGAGTCACAAAAACAATCCGTTCTCATGTTAACATGTTGCACACGTTTTGTGTGACTCTTGACTGTGAACTGGTGCCAAAGGGATCAAAGACGCTAGGTCTTAGCAGGGTCTACTTTGAAATACCGCTAGAATAAACTCAGTATTCCGAACTGACGTTCGTATAAAATTCTCTGAATATTGATATTGATTGGGGAATCTAAAACGGATTGCCATTTTGCGGTTCAGGTTAATCGTTTTTTTTCAGGCAATACGCCCAGCTTCTAAGAGACTAACTCTCTAGCATCGATGGAGCTCCCGTTGGTCACGTGATGTCATACCGAATATTTATTTAAGTATCTAAATACTATTGTATTTACTAGACTATTGAAATATCAGCTTAGCTCATTGGCTCCATACCTAGAGGTCACGGATATAAAACCGAGTAAAAAAAGTTATTTAATTCTTTCTTATTTTGAAACTGTCAATTCATGGTGAAATTCCATTTTTATAATAGTTGTAAATGGTTTATTTTAGCGAAATAGAGCGGTGATGATTACTTAATATTATTATTTTTTTTTAAATTTTGTTCCACTATTTTTTTATAAAATAAAATAACATTAATGGAATAAAGTAAAAAGATTGGTATTATTTAATCATTAAAGTTATTTCCCATAACGATTTAATTATTTAATTTTTTGCACGTTCCTTCAGTATCACCAACGTAAAATACCAGTCGAAACGTTGCGTTGGTTGAAATGGCTTGAGCTGTTTATTTTTGTTATCAGTTCAGAAAATCCACTTTATTATCCACCTTCCTTTTCCGTAAAAAAAAATAATAAAAAAAAACAAAAAATATTTAAATCTACAACTCTCTTAACTAATTTTCATCCAGATGAAGTAAACTATAGATCCACTGTGAGAGAAAAAAAAAGTTGAAATGTTGAAAGCAGATATATATCTTTTATATATTTATGTATGCGGTAAATATTGAGAGCGTAAAGGAGGAAATCTCTCAAGCACGTTCCGAGTCTTGATCAAAATGTCGGTGGGCTCGGCCTGCCGTATTATAATATTTCTCCGGCTGTAAAGTTTTTTACGATGCGGAAGCATTCCTCATTTGAGAGAAATTAGAGGGACGGTTAGGGCCGGCCCTGGGCCAAACGGCGCCTGGCGCAGGTAACATTTTATGCGCCCCTTAAAACTAAATGTTAACACAATTTTTTTTCGAAAACTTTTTCTTTACGTCTAACGTACGTATTTTCTCTATTTTCCACGACCCATTTATATTATACACAAAAATCACCACTTTTATAGAAATTTCACCACTGTTTGTTACAGGTTTCCCCTCTGAAAATATCTAAATATAAACTATGATTTCCAAGTAGCTCGATGTTTCTATCGCATTATTATTAAGAACTCAACATTTATATCAGTACGCACCAACAATATTTACGTTGATTTCCATACTTTTTTATTCGCGTGTGTTTACACTGTGAAAAAACGTCGTAAGCCTAAAGTCAAAATTACAGACATTGCTGGAAGGATGCGACAGCACTATAAGTTCATAAAGCGCTGTCGGATTATTTCATCAAACTATATTTATTTACACTGCTTGTTTCTGCATAATTTTCTCTCTTTTTTTAACACATTGTGAGTTTTTTGTTCGAAGAGAAGATAGGTACCAACTAATATCAAGTATTAAACAAAATCCGCATCATCGGGCCTTGTGCATCGGGAAATTATAGGTTCGATTACCGTCCATGAAAAGTATCGTTTTTTTTAAATTTTATATTACTTTTTATTTCAAGGTGCTAGGTGTGGAAAAAATGTAATTAGGTACTACCAGCGCCTTAGCAATTCGCCGCCTGGAGCGAACTGCTCCAATTGCGCCTGCACAAGACCGCCCTGGAGACGGTGCACGTGAATGATTAAAAACGAATCTACGCTTCTCGTTTCATCCGTTTTTTTCAACAGTTAATCTAAATAATTGCATTGTAATAAAATGCTTTTATTTGTGAAACCATTCGTGGTGGAATTTCGTTGTAATGTTACGATTGAGAACTTTTATTGCTTTGTTCGGTTAATTTATTTAGGACCAGTAAACACCGTGCTGGCGTCACCTTTAAACTGATACATTTTAACATTTGTATAATTTAATATGGTTCACAACTTTATGTTCGTAGTAAAGAAACACTGGTCTAAGATCGGTTAGTTGGTCGAGTGGTCCAAAGCACCGGGCTCCCACCCAAGCGTCACGGGTTTAATTCCCTAATAGCTAAATCCTCCACTATTGCTTAATGAACATTTCCGTTTATCATTGTAATGTGAGGAATAAAAATATTTTCGTAGAAAGCAATCACTTTGTGGTTTGGCATATTTATTAAAGAAATGAAAAAATAGCTTTGTGTAAGGCCACGGATATTTATATTATTTCTGTGATCTTATCTTTTCATTCCTTTAAATAAAAATATCGTTAGGTCATTCTTTAAAAAAAAAAAAGCAATAAAGGTGTTTGTCATAATTTTAGTTTTAGTTTTATTTTTTTATTTTTAGTTTTTACCCTAAGGCCATGAGGAATGAACGCCACACAACTCTTTCTCGATAAATAAATTATATGCATACGTCGGCTTTTATTCCGATTCTTGACACGATGTGACTATGACTTCTTCTATCCACTTCTGACACTCTTATTTTCGTCCGTTTATCTTACATGTCGAAACAAGCTAACAATTCCTCTTCTAATATAGTTCATGGTGGTCACATCGGCCTTGCATAATTTTAAATATCTTTATTTAAAACAGTCGGAAAAGGTAGGTTTTATAAAGTTTATTAATCATACTTTGAAATACCCCAACCAATCTGTTTACTTTAAATGAACCAAAAATACATGTTATTTATGACGTCACAAATGCTAATATTTGCTGACACCCGCGTAATAATAACATAATATAATATCCTTCTGCGCACATCCGCACGAGTCTGATAATTTGATAATCGGAACAGATGTATATATTATGTCTTACGAAAATAATCTAATTATTATTATAATCCTTTTAAATTTAGTCAAGCGATAAAGAACCTAATATTTTTACGATTATTTTTATTGTATATTTGAAATGTTTTTTATTTTATATATGTATTATTTTTGTAGGTCATTTAAAAAAAATTAACTAATGTATACGTACATGGAGTAAAAGTTGAAAAAATGTTAAAATTGCATTTTTTAAATTCAAATATAATGGTAGAGGAAAATTATATACAAACAAAAGTTCTCTGTGTCCAACTGTCCATCTTGGCAAGTCAAGTTACCTCCTGTGATTTTTCACGGGATGTAACTATGGATGTCACAAATTACTGATTACAGTTATGCAGTTGTTTTATTCGGTAAGTGACCAGTGACGACAGGTGACAGTATATATTTTTTTACAGGAGAAAGGCAAAAGGGCTGAAGAACTATTTTGGAAAGTTTACACCAGAGCACATTTTTATTGTTTGTTTTACAATAAAATTTACAAGTCTTCAGTACCTGGTTGGATTTTGAAAAAATGTTGACTAATGCTCTTATTGAGTTACTTGAAGCGACAAAAAGCTGAAAAAAGTCCCAAACTTGTGTCGCTCAAGTCAAGGCTTCTTCCAAATGGTAACTATATTTATGATGGCGGAAGGGCCACAAAAGTCTTTAGAATCAAACGAGAGTCAAAGCTTTCGATGCAGAAAAAAATAGATAAAAGCTGCATATTAACTCATTTTTGACCAAAGTGTTGTTTAAGCTCTTTTGCCTTTCCAGCGACGATAAAGTAGTTTTATGCACTCATAGCGCTACAGGTAATAGGCATAAATCCAATATTAAACGTATTCGTTATCTTTAAAAACTGTGATTTAATTTGGCCGATGATACCTATATTCCTCAGCACTAGATCGCATAGGTTTATTTCCAGTGAAATGAATACGCCAACATTCATTGTTACAAAACAGACCCGAAGTGTGGGTACTACTGCTAGCATAATTATTTACCCGGACCCGGTAATATTTGCCTGAAAAACAAATTATCATTATTAGGCAGATACCTGCGTAATGAGGTAAGATAATATGAATATTGTCCTGGCCTAGTCAGTAGTTAAATGGACTGCTAAATTGCTTTGTCGAGCCCTTGTCGGGCCGTATGATGCCCCGTTCATTGGAAGCTTCTCGAACTAATTAACTATCATATATAGCAGTAATATCAATTAAGGTTTTTCTGAAGCATTACAAATTTCGAACTGGAATTTATGGAAAAACGCTATTTGTTTCAGCCGTCATCGCCATTCCTACCATGAGTTATGAGGCTTTAAAAAATCGTTAAAATATAAAACAAGAAGCCATATTGCTCACTCCATATTTTTCAATGGTTCAATAAGAAAGAAAAATCTTGAAATCTAGGGAGGTGCCAGCTATTTATTTATGGAACTAACATTAATGGCTTAACGGACGGATTGATAAATAAAAAAAAGTAATAATAATTAAAAGAAATGAAAAAATAACTTTGTATAAGATCACGAATGTAATTTTAATTTTTTTACCAACCGGTTTCGCTTAGCCTTAGCTTCATCAGGGTACAAAATTAAACTTAAGGTATTTTCTCATTTCTTTAAATATGGGAAACCACAAAGTGATTGCTTTCTACTAAAATATAATAATTATTAAGTTTAATTTTTCAGGTAGGTGGGTAATATTTAATATAATGGTCAGAGAAACACTGCTTTTGGGTATTGAACTGATCAAACATGTACATATTGATTTCTTTGGGATTGTAAATTATACTATTCGATACGGTAATTTGTGGCATGCCACATACAAACAAAGAAAGCATGATATTATTGATGTTGTAATTTAAAGTACATCAGATGGTGTCATTATAAATAAATTATACTTTTGTCTCTGTTACAAAATCTAGTAAAATCTATTGGTAGATTATATTGTGAAAACATATGTGTGTTGCATAATTATACATAAGTACAACACCAGTCTTGATCAAACGTTCGGTTGAACTTCTTACTCCAATGCCTTTAGTAGGCTAGTAATAATCTATATAAGTACGTAATATACTATATAAAGTTTCGTTCTGCAAGTTCGCACTTGAAACTTTTCGGTCTGGGACAAGAACACTTGCCCGAGTATCTGGAACTACACTCCAAATTATTGAAGACTTATATACGTAGTACGTGCTAATTATTAGGCAATTTATTGGAAATTTATACGTTTATTATAAAAATGTGTAGATTCTTAAGTTAAGTATCCCCAAGTTTAGATTGATTAAAGAAACCTTAAATGAGAATCGTTTTCAACCACCCCGAATGAATAAAAAATATCAATGACTAAATTAAATTATTCGAACTTCATAACGGACTTCCATTTTTTTTAATACTATTTTACAAAATTCTATTGTTATTCTTATTGGACCTAACTCTCGAAAATTCCGAAACACTTTGCTTATATTTTTCATCAATTTAAAACTACATTCTACATTTAAAAAATTGTAAAGATATTTAATGCACTCTCAGGAGATATTTATTACTGATTAAAAAACAGTTGTTGAAAAAGGGCTTGACTTGAGGAAAAGACGGTGGTTGGATCAGCTGTTAAAATCGGATCATCGGTAGGCAGTTGTAAATGCACATCTCTGCTAAGCAAAAAAAACGCTTTTAATAGGTGATTATTACGAATTTAATGCAAGGTGTTATGTAAATCATAGTGGTTTGTACTAAAAACATTCACATGGCGACTCATCTTACGTAAACTAGCGTATCTTAAAAATCCTAATTGTTGAAAAGAGAAATTTAAAGTTTATTTTTATCACTGTAATTACAAATATTAACCGATTTAATCAAAATTTTATCATTTGATGTATTACATATTATGTAAAAAGAAAAAAATGGATTTAATTGGTTAATACTTGGATTTACAGTGATCTAAAGAAAATTCAAACTCCATTCAACAATCGGGATTTTGAAGATAGGATGTTTTACGTAGAAGTCGATGGCTTATATGTCATTTAATTTCTAGATTACAATTTCAGAGCAACTATCATTTCTGTGTCTCGGACCTTTCCACCGTACGCAGAAATAGAAAAAAATGAATTCAATAAACTGTAATGTTTTTGATGTATAAATAGGAAAACCACTATTTATTAATCTATGCAATAATTATTACTGTACTATACGTACGTATCTACGATCAAAAGTTTTCACGATATTGATGTAAAACAATTTCCAAGTAAATAAATTATTAATGAGTAAAACTTATCCGGCGGTATCTAATGAAACAGGTTCAAAGAATCCATAGCAGTTAATACAATAAACATTCTCCTTAATTATAAAGTACTGTTTCAAAGAAGCCTTTTATTTCGAAAGTTGAAACACTGAATTAAAATAGTTCCTTAGTATATCTTCAATCGTAAAGAATTAACGAGAATCGGGAAATTCTATTTTAAAATGTTGCTTGAAAATGATTTTAACACTGTCTAGATAAGTATTATAGTCAAAGGAGTAATGGTTTACGACTGAGAGGTATAAAGTTATATCATCTGCGAATGAAGTCCCCGTCCTATCGGAAGCTGAAAATACTTTATAGCTTTTAATATTGGGAGTATGATGAATTCAAATAGTATCAGGTTATTCGTAAGCCGAGAATATACAACGTGTTTTTATTTTCAACAATTTTAACACAGTATCCACACATACGTAAATTAACAACCATAGTTGTTTCTTACGAAAATGTTTTTTTTATAATTTACACAGGGTGTCGGACTATATGCATATCTCGAAAGCAGATATCCGAAAAGATGAAAATCCTGAATGATGAAAGCTCTGAATTCCAAATTCCTAAGATATACGAGTACTTTTATTGATTCATATATTTAACGCTTTATAAATATGTTAACAATAACTCAAAATTTAATATTTTGAGAAAAATAAATATTTCCGAAACTAAATATCATTCCCGGGGGTGACCCCATTAGAGAGAGTGCGGGGCTATAAGGGGCCGAGTGTTTTGTCCCGCGAAAGGTTGAATCATTACCTCGTACGGGTGAAAACATCTACGCAAAAAAGTGTTTCTACAGAAAAAAATTCTCTCAGACGATATGTGACATAGATATGTGACATAAGCGTGATTCAACCCGTATCTACTGCTTTCCTTATCCTTCTGTATCTGGAATTTTACACTTGCTTCTTGTTTTTTTTTTTATCTTCTATACACATAAACAAAATTATGTTCTTGAAAATTTGCACATTTTTCACTTTCGCAAATATGTACCTACGTACTCGTATACATATCTAGCAATTTACTTTTTAAAGATTCTCTTTTTTATGGTACCCTCTTTTATCGGAAGTTGGTTATCATTGAGGAAATATTCGCTCTGTAGGCTGCAGCTCGAAATTAGCTATTGGCTAACTACATTTATTTAAAACAAAAACACACATTTTCCATTTCTTGCTTAATTTATTAAAAACAATTGTGGGTTCTTAAAACACGATTCATTATTCTTTTAAATAACTAATCAAAAGAGGTTTGAGGAAAGAAACTCATTTTTTGGCTTCACTCAATGACGAGTTGCCATCCGATACGCCACCCGACTTCATTTTAGTATGGACATTTTATTTATTTTCATTTTTTCAAATCTAATTCTGTATCCAGCTATCCGTGTCATAGAATCAATTTTTGATGCAGTAGGCTGATATCGGCAGTCGCGATAATTTATTTTTTCTGTAGCACGGAGAAAACACCCCGCAACTGATTCGCCTATATCATTAAACGGAAATATAACACTGATTCGTTGCTAACATTATTGCTTAAAAAAAAAAAAAAAAAAGAAAAAACAAACATTCCCTGGTTACGAATAACCTGTCAATATTCGAAAAACTCCTACTGCCATCATAATAAGCGGAAAATGTTTCTGGTGCAATTATGGAAGAGTTAGCCAGCAGAGGAATTGAATCCACGACGTCCGGATGGGAATCCGAGGCGTTTGTCCACTCAGCTACTGACCGGTCGATACTTTTACAAAAGTCGTGAATTATTTTACCATTTTCCGTAAATACGTTTCTCCGTAATGAATACATCGGGTATAATAAAAACAATCTTATAGAACTTGAGACATCCTAATCTAGACGTAAATGAAAATTAACCCTTATCTTGGCAAGGTAAAAAATATAATATTAAGTTAAAGATAAGGTAATCAGAAACACGTTTTTTTTTAAACTGCTTTTAGGTATTAGAAATTGACAAGACGATATAAAAGAGATTATATAAAGCATTACTAAAAATGTTAAAATATTTAAAAAAATAAAAAAGACAGCAAAGTAAGGATAATACAATACGCCAAGATAAGGGTTGAATGACAGAATACCGGCTTGCGGTTAGTTAAAAATAACCCCGTCGTGAATATTAAACAAGAAAGTTTCACAAAAAATAGAGATCTTTTTTACTTGTAGTTTCCTTTCCAGAATAATATAAACTGTATTTAAATTAATAACATATCATGATCCAATTAACGATATTAAAACGCAATTTTACGCCTTGGGTTTTTAGCCTTATTAAAATAATTTATGGGAGACGGTGTTTAAGGACATCTGGTGTAAAGTCAAAATTCGATAAAAAAATATGATATTAATGTTTATTCACCACCTATCATTTCCGCGAACCTATATGTTATTCTGAATTAATTAAAATCCAAGAAAATAATTGTAAATTAATTACCTTTTTAATACTTGCTTATTTTTTTTACTTTTTTCTAATTATGTCGCGCGCTGTGAAAGCGTGTTGTTTTTATTCATCGCAAATTGTGAATTGAGAAATGTTAATAGTATTATTGTCACAGATGATGAGAAACCTGTTGATGGTTTTACTGTCAGGTAGTTCAAGAAAACGCTCCACGGACATCGATCTGAATTATGGATTCTTGGAGTGGTGGAATGTTGGGAGCAAGAGGCAATAGGTTGTCGGAAGAGAGACGCCATTTTCTAAGACCGCAGATTTACAGTGCTCCCCTTTATAAACGCTTGGCTTCGATTCTAACCCACGCTGGGTTATTCACGGCAAGGATGAAAAGGTTACACAGTTATGTGTAATTTCGAGTTCAAATGACGCGAACCAAACACCTTGACCACATAAACAGATGTCGAAATGTATATTTAGGCGATGCCGCAAGTCACACTAAAAGGGCGAATGCTGTCCAAATGAACACAGTTTTGAATTTTGCGCTATGCACCATCCCACGAGACGAGGCCTATGAATACGTGAGAAACCCTTCCATTTGAATAATACATTATCACAGTTTTTAGGCGTGAGGTAAAATCCAGTAGTCGCTCGACTTACGATTACCTTTCCTGGGTGTTAAAAAGTAGGTACCTTAGTTCTGGTCAAGTACAATGTGCCATGTTGTCACATTGGTTAGGAAAATACATGCTGTGTTGAATGTTAAGGACAACGTATGTAATGTCTTAGCGTGGAAAAAGGTTAAGTGATGATATAAGGCGGCCAGGACTGTAAGAAATAGCAATAAAAAAAAAAAATACTTTTATATTTCAACATAAAATAGCCCTACCCTAAAATTCAATTTAATTACTGAAATTGTATTATTTTAGCGCATAACGTGGCTTTGCTGTGACGGATTATAACCACTGAAGAACTCTGAATCGTTCAAAATAATGAATTGGCGTTTTGCTAGTAGAGTATGAGCTCAGTCATGCAAGTCTTTGGCGATGTGTCACAACATTATAAATTGTCCCCTTTCTGGATCGATGCATAACTTTAAGGGACTTGAGATAGGTGTTTTATTGACTACATCTGAACAACAAGATACTTGCGAAACTTTCTCTCCTCTTCCAGGTCCTTTCCGCCTTACCCACAACATTCTCTAACGTCGCTAAAACCACAATATTTTGGCAGTGAAACTTTCGTGAAGTGTAACGTGAGAAACAAACATTATCTCCCGGCTTAGAGTTCTCTGACCACAGTACCACACATTGAACCACTGAAGAAAAGCGATGGAAATGTTGTTGGCGTCTTCGTGTGCCAGAAGTAAGCTCAATTTTTTCTCACTTCCGGGGAAATTGCTCAAACATTTACAAACATTTTAATACTTTTGTTGAGCAGATAATCAATTTCATTGAACCATCTGGTAGCTAGGAGTCAAGAGGTCTTATGAAGACTGGCGACACCAGTTTTCTGTCAAGTCCGTGTAGATGAAATTTCTAGGGATTATATGTTCGTTGCATTATACAAACACGCATGATAACTACGAATATTGGAAACGAAAGTCAGAAGGATGCATGATAGATGTTTGGCTCACCCAAATTTTTAAAATGTGAAGAAAAACGAAGATTATGATAGAGATGTTTTCCAAAATTTGCGAAAATTCTGGCATTATTTCAACGCAGAATCATCCCAGTAGATAAGGAATCCATGAATTTTTCAATATATAAGAGGTCACTTGCGCAACCCCAAATTTTCACAATGAAGATTAATGAGATTGAAAATTCGGGCTTTTTTTAATCGGTTGGTCAATATATCTCATATCTTGTGGTCAACTGTGTTTGTTTAGTGGGTGGCTTTCGAAAAGTATTTTGAGAGTATTGAATACAATTTAAACGATTTTTTTTATAAATATTGAAATTGTCTCAATTATCAACAAAACAAATATGAAGCAGAAAAAACAGAAAATAAAAAAGACAATGGTCACAACCGAGACACGATAGTTTTTTTTATGGTTACGTCACTAATGAATGAGCAGTGCAATTTTTATTTACATTTAGAAATAAATTATTGATGATATTTTTTTCTCACAGTACCTATGCCACAAAAAAAGATTAGATCGATTTTTTAAAAGTGACAGTTATAAAACTCTTGTGCCAGTGGTCTCATAAAATAATCCATCTTTTTTACCATGCTGACTTAGCTCACTGAGCGCATAAACTTTTGGTGTTATTATTTTATTAAAAATTCAAAGCATTTTTTTACTTACATCTGATATAGAGACAACCTCATTTGGGTAGTTCGTGTGTATAATAGTAATCTGTTTTATTGCTGTTCTCAGTGAAATATTGTTTCGTATAACTTCGTTGACTTTGTGTTTGAAGGATTTATTCCCGTCCATAGACTCAAGTATGTAGGTGGAAAGTAGGTAGGGGAGAACGGGTCAGGGGGTCACACGGGTTGACTGTCATTTGACGGCCGCCATGGTCGAGTGGAAATACGCTCTACTGCGAATCCAAAGGTCGCGGGTTCAAACCTGGCGTGCGCCAATAACTTTTCTTTAATTAATATGTATCATAACACATTTTAATTCAAATAAAAAAAAGTATTTTTGCGGTACGTACCAGAGTGGTAGATACTCTCAGTATCGCCCAGGTGAAAGACCACTATTCAGAATCGAAACGTTGCTTGAAATGGCTTTAGCCGTGTTTAGTGACCAGATCTAAATAGCCAGGTACTTCCCAGCCTTCTTCTTCCCAATCTTCTTTCCCTCCCCACTACCTTCAGCCTCACAACATACCTTATTTGTGGATGCCATAGTCTCACTGGCTCTAAACGGTTGGGAGCAGTTGAGACTCTTGTGCGGTATGCATATAAAAAATAAAAAATAAATTATTTAAGTGGTCTGTTACTATGCTGTATACAAAATTTATGAAAATCTCCCACTGTTAATGTTACAACCATCGTAACTCATGGTTGCAATTTGTCTATTACTACTTTAAAATGTAGTATTTTCAAGCCAGATGAAAATAATGATTATCAAGTAAAAATAATATTTTCGAAAAAACTGGTTAAACCCATAAAATAAGTATTTTTTTGCTTAAAAGGTGTACTTTTTTTTGCTCAATACCATTTTCGGTAAATTTGGGATTGCTTGAATGGCTTTTCACAAACATGTTGCTACCTATAACTTTTCTTACACAAAATGCTTACTCAAAGCAAGTATATTGTAGTTTTAAAAATACTTATAAATGTTTGTATGGTCAGCTTGAATAACAGAATAATTCGTTTTCTGGTCGTTTTTTTTATATTTACAGACGTAACTAATATCTTTAATTCAAACGTAAAAAATGAGACTCTATTAGTGTAAAGTGCTCGAAGATTTAAGATCTGCTCGGCATCTACTGAACAAAAAATCTTTACAAGTATGATCTATACCGATTTAAAACCAAACTGATGTCACCAATTTACATGAGACATTTCGATTTCTAGGTCCCATGGAATCTAATAAAGATTAATATTTTAATATTTGAATTTTATTAATTGTTGACATAATTTTAATAATCTTCAACGTAAATATGAAACCAAAAAAAAATAACTGTCGCGACTGAGACTCAAACTCAAAACCTCCATCCGAGAGTAACGCTTCTGCCAATTGAGCCACTGAGACCTTATAAGAAACCGGCATTTTTAATCCATCTCATTCTTCATTTGAAAATTATTCGATAATTTAAGAGTAACAATATTTTTTAATTCTCAAGTCAAAATTGACATGAAACCTTCATTCCAAGCACCAAAAAAATATGAACGTTGAATTAAAATCAGCAGTTATTTATCTTCTACGAATTTATATTTATGTGGGTTTTTTCTTTCAGTCGTTTTACAGTCGATATACATACCAACCCGATTGCTTTGATGAGTGATTTCTTTGTATGCGTATATGCGCCTGAAATATTAATGCAGCGTCTCAGCAATAAAGCTCCGACTGTTAACAAGTAAATATTTATAGCAAATATTCAAAACACTTTACTCATATTCAACACCTGCTCTTGTAAAGATAACAGTTGAGAAAAAAAGATTTATTGAGCAATATTGATTTATTAAACTATTTTTTTGGCCATCGGTACAACCTTTGAACATTACATTGAATGTAAGTCTGTCCATCTTTTCTCCATAAAATCTTACACACTTTGACCGATCTCAATCTAATTTTGTACACCCACGTATTCTCTAAGACCCTGCATAATACATGGACTCTCTCTCTTCCCCCCTCGTCTCCCCTTTAGATCCTCGTCACCTTCCCCAGTCCCTAAACTGAAGTGATTTACTGTAGTGAAAACCATCAGTTCTCAATTTTGCTCGTTGCATTGCCGAATCTTTTTTTAAGTGAATGTTCCAACTGCCTGGAGTCGGTAGGACAAAGGTACCTATTCAGAATTTTGGGGAATTTTGTGAGGATGGTGGAAGTGAGAAGATAATTGTATGGGGTGGAAGAAGTTAACGAAGTGTTAGCAAGACAGAACTGATTTATGACGGCCTCCGTGGTCTAGGGGTAAGACGCCCGACGACGAATCCAGAGGTCGCGGGTTCAAACCCGTCGTGCACAAATACATTTTATTTCTGTAATATGTCTCATAACACATTTAATTCATACAAAACCATATATAATATATTTGCGGCAGGTTCCTGAGTGGTAGATACTTTTAGTATCGCCCTGGTGAAATACCGTCATTCAGAATCGAAAGGTTGTTTGAAATGGCTTTAGCCGTGTTTGGTGACCAGATCTAAATTGCCAGGTATTTCCCAACCTTCTTTTTCCCCATCTCCTTCCCCTCCCCACTACCTTCAGCCTCACAACATACCCCAATTGGAGATGTCATAGTCTCACTGGCTCTAGACCGTTGGGAGCAGTTGGGACTCTTGTGCAGTATTTACTATAATAAATAATAATAATAAAGATAGTTAAAGTTAGTTTTTAGAACTTTTCAGTATAGGTAGAATATATCACAATAGCAACACTTTCCTCTCTTGAACGAGGTATAAACACACTATATAATATTATTAAGAGCATTTTAATTTTAAAAAAGTCTTTCGGGAAATCTTTATATTTTTGTGATTTATAACAGCTTAGAATGTTCTTTTTTAACCCGGGTAACATAGGGAAAGATTCACTAAAATAATTATAGGTAAACATATTCTTTTTGTGTGCCTAGCGTGGTACGCAATTGAAGGTAGCTTTAGAATGTGAGGTAGTATTTGATAAACCAAAATAGCAACATTTAAGAAGAGCTCATTATCTTTGCGTGTTAGCCAACACGGCTTACTTTTGCCCAAGTACAAGAACGAAACACCATAAGATTCGTGTCACAACCAGTATTTGCAAGTTTCACGAGGGATTCGTGGGCTACGGTGGAAAAAAACATCGTCCAATGTTAACCAAACATAAAAGACACTTTAATGAGTGCCGGCATTCTATTAGTGGTCCGATGTTGCCATTTAAATTAAAAATGCCTTTCGAACAATGGTCCAAACGTGAACCGTTGTTGAGGGAAGTACCATGCGATGGTACCTACTGTGGCAATACTTGAACACCTACACATACTTACATAACAAAATATTTAAATACAAGATTCTATTTTCTATGAAGCATTAATAAGTTGTGCCATTAGAGTTGACCCAAGCCGCACATTTTTAGCACAGCTTGGAATTGTGTTTATTGGTGCATATTCTGACAGCGATTTCCTTCCGAAACGTCACTGAGAAACAGCAGTTCATTGTTTTAGCGAAAAAGGGACGGCGAGTGTACATTTTTTTAAAGAAAGATGCACGTTCCCGGCTTTCGAATAATCTGAAAATATTTGAAAAACTCCAACCACCATCATAATAAGCGAAAAATTTTGCTTGTGCAACGAAGGAGGACTTAGCCAGCGAGGAATTGAACCTACGACGCCCGGGTGGGAATCTGACGCGTTTGTTCACTCAGCTACCGACCGGTCATTATTGGACTACATACGTATATACATGCTGTTTGACTTTAAATGTTCGAAAAGTTTTACTCTGTGCCATTTTTATTTCCTTAAAATTGAAGGTTCTTAACAATTTTAAAAGTCGTCTAGTCGAGTAACAAGTTTTGAAACGTGCTGTATACAAGCAATTCATCTTTGGTAGTGGTGTATTCGTGTCGATTCTGGCTGCGATTCCTATACATCTATCTACATATCTCGTTTCGATTAGTTCTATTATTTCTTCCTTCCGTGTCGACTAATAATAGTTTTTTTTTTAAATATTTTCGTAGAAAGAAATTACTTTGTGGTTTGATATATTTAATGAAAATAAAATAATAACTTCGTATAAGACCATAGATTGTTTGATTTTTTATGACCTACCGGTTTCGCTTGGCCTAAGCGTCACCAGGGTATAAAATTAAACTGAAAAAAAAATACGAAGTGTTCGGTTATATATACATACAGAGGGAGAACACAAATAAAATAAGAGAACAGTGAGAAAAAAAAATTGTCTAGGCTAAGGTCGATCATAAAAAAAAAAAATCTGTTGTCTTATACGAGTACAAAGTTATTATTTCATTTCATTAATAATAGATTCTTTGAAATCGCTCTATTGATAATTTCTCAGCAATAATATACCAGGAGGGAGTACTAGTGTAGTCAGTATTGTTGATGTTTGCCTGACTGGGGCATGGCTGGGGCTAGATCTAGGGTATTTATACATCGATTCATACCACACGTCGACATAATATTTTTGTTTATTTGTATACCACTTTTTCACAGTATTCTTATAAATAAAAAGGTAGGATATAACTTAAAAAACCGTTGAGTTCTGTCCTGTTATGTCGCATAACAAAACGTAGTTTACTGTGTGAGAACTTGCTTTTCTTTCTTTACTTTCTCTCTCTTGGTTTACGACGTAAAAACCCGGAGAAAGTGATTTATCGTAAATTCGTATAGGTTGGGTAAAAATATGTAGCTCTCTCTCCATATATATTTTTGCTCTGAGGATAATATCAGTAGAGTAATATTTCATACAAATTTATTTTGTTTGATTAATTATAAACATCTTCAAACAGTATGGGTTAACTATTCCCTTGAACATACACACTACTTAATATTTCCGTTATTCCAGTGCCTACTTTACCTTTTCTGTAAGTCCTGAAAACTTAGTATCCACAGTTTGCGATCATACAGCCGAGCCTAGAGGGCATTCGTTAAACGAAGAAAGAAGGGAAACCTCTAATTATTTACCTACCACTTAATTGACCCCTCCCAAAAGGTCAACTCAGTTAAGCTCGAAGTAAGTGAGCGATTAGTTGGAGCTATTAATATTGATTAGATATGAGCTTTGACTAAAATGACTTGTTACATGGAAGTTATTAGTGTAGCGCACCCGTTTATTACTTAAAATGATAACCTAACAGCTTCGCGTAACTTATTATTAATTTATTTACAAATTCGACTATGAATGTTGAGATACATTTTGTTGTATTTATTTGTTATTTGCTATTATCTAAAAAAAAAAGTTGTATTTTTGTGTAAACTAATTAATGCCTGAAATAGTCTAACTAACCATCACGCCGTTTCCCGCAGGGGTAGGCAGAGAGAGCGCACTGTCATACAACTCTGTCTTGGCACACACTCCTTCCTTCATTCACATTCATTCATCGTATCATACATACTCTTCTGTTATTCTGACTCTTCTCTCTCAAGTATTTGATTCACTTGATCGTGCCATGTCTTCCTCGTTCATTCGCGCTACATGCTTATACCATCTAAGCGTCTCGTTCTTGATCCTATTCATTAAGCTTACATCAGCCTTGCATTCTTTCCGGATATCCACATTTTTTACCCACATACACCGCAGGGATCTCATTTCCACAGTATTCAGTGTACTTTCATATTTCCTCTGCTAGTTCCATGCTTCACTGCCATCCATCAGGGTTGATATAAGCACTCCATTGTGGACTGTTAGCTTCGCTCTGTCACTCTTTTATGTTATTGTGTAGTGACTTATGAGATAATGAATATTTGTTCCACCTCTTAGTTCTACCGAGTGTTCACAAGTAATGCTATAAGATGGAAACATTTAACATATATAAGCTCCCTTCTTAAGCACGAGATATTTTTCAATTAGGGAGGTAATTTATCATAAACTAAACAAAACTAGAAATAATTACAAGGAGAAAGAAGAATCATTTCTGTACTGAATTTGGTATTATTTTGTTATAAAAACCCTTTTATTATTAGCTTTAAGAAATCTCTGTAATTTTAAATCTTTTGAAAAAGATAATATTACCAAAAATACACGACAATATTTAAAAAAAAACACTGTTTCATGTTGCTTTCATCCCAACGAAGTACTTAGAGACTTTCGTATATCCAAACTAACAAATTGGTCAACTTTGGGCATCTCGTGCCATGCAAGTAGGTGTTTCTACACGGATCATCGGACCATCCTTAGATTATTATTTGACAAAATTGGATTAAGTTATAAAAGTAAGTAAAAGTATCCAGGTTCGTAATCATAATTATTCCCATTCAAATTATCTATCACTTCCTTTAACCTCACTTTTTTTCCAGAATCCCAAAGGCTCTGGACAGTAGTATTAAAGTGCGATGTCACATAAAAAAACCGTAGTAAAATAGTTTTATAGCGTTTAATTTGGAAAGCTCCATCAATCACTCTTTAACGTTATCGAGATATTTACTGACCCCGGGCGGTAAAACGCCCGTGGGGTAGGTACCGCACATTAATTTCCCCCGCAAAGTAAAAAATGGAAATCTTCAAGTACATAACTTTTTTTAAATGAGATTTTTTCACATATCGGCGGGATTCGAGCCCGTATCCTCGCGAAAGGAATCAGGGAACTAAACCCTTTCATTCTATATCTAGGCTGCCTTCCCGGGTGCGGTACATTCATGGTCTGAATTAATAAGCAATGTCGCATGGGTGCCTAGATCTCTATCACGTTATATCGTAATAAACATAAGCACGTGTAGCTACAAGGATTACCTTGCAATTATTACATGCATCGTCCCCGTACACGTGTAGGCCGCCGACCCCAGTGACATAGTTGTGATATATTACATTTTTCAAGCTCGATTGATTTTGAAAGAAGGTTTATATGTTTAAAAGTTTGCATGTTAACAAGAAAATTTTAAATTTACTTTATTGGATATATATATACATAAACCAACCGGTTTCGGCTCTACCTGAACCTTCTTCAGGGCTGAACAAATATGTATTGAATCAAAACAGAATTATAATACTTGGGGAAAAAACATGGGCACATCAAATTATGTCTTTCCACAAAGTGAGTGCTTCATGTCAAAGAAAATTTCAAATAGAGTTTTTAAATATTCAAACCGATGTTTTATTTCTTCAAATTTCAAATTGTTATTTCTTACCAACAATCAGTTTCTATTCTTTTCTGAGTTTATTAATCGTTGAAGTTGTTAAAATTATTGGTGTCAGCGTTATTTCAAATCGATTGACATAACGGTGTAATTACGGGTATAATTTATTAATCCATGTCTGTCAGGTATGTTGGATTAATTTTAACCACGCGCTGATGATATTTTAATGGTTTTGGAAGCCACATTTTCATATTACACCAAGGTTTACAATCAATATGATCAATAGCTTTACTCAATACTCCATGAAAATACGGAACCTACCTACATCTATTCGCTAAAATGTATCTAATGTAATCATCGCTTACACCTGTAAATATATTAACATTTTTTTAAGTTGTGAGATTATATTAGCATTCTAGCAACCAGATGGGAGAGGCGGTGTGACGTCCAACAATAAAAGTTTGAGATAATTTTGCTCCCTACTAATAGAAACGGACGTTGTAAAGCTCTTTGTCTCTATTTTTCCTTTGTAAGATTTTACGTGTTTATAAATGGTTATTTTTTACGACAATAGACTAGCAATGTATGCAAATACATCAGTTAAGATGCAAATGTTGATGTTTTCTCTGTTTTGTTGTCGGAGCAGATTGTGTTCTTTAATGGATCAAAATGGCGTATTTTAAACACGCCTTCTGTTGAATTTAACCTTTTTGTGTCAAATTATGCTAAAATCAAAAGAGTAAGAGGTCACACGACGTATTGCGAGACTTGGTGCATTGCATATCAATGAAATTTTGTAATATTCAAATAATACATTGAGCTCCAAAATACAAAGTAGTTTTACTACCCGGCTTCGCCCTAATTATGATCAAGTGTCACATGAACAAACATTACGTCGTCTTATTGAAACGTATATGAGCAAATGCTGCGTACCGTACGTATAAAACCGGGTGTGGGGTTCTCGAGGCCCATTATCTAATGCATAATATATCCAATTTTTTGGAGCCTTATATCTGGAATGCTGTAGGATTTTTATCCTTTCTTTTTAGAAAGGATGTAAAGAAGAAGTAGAAAAGGAGGAATGTTTTCGAATTAGGAATGTACCTGGCTATTTAAATGAAGTTACTGAGCTCAGATTTTTACTCTAGATTATCAAAAAAGTATCAATTCGAAATGAGTTTATATACTTGCATATTTAATTGCACTTTACTCGGTTCTTACCTTTCAAGCCCCGACCTCTGAGCCCGGCAACGGAGGTCGTGATGAATAGTACATAAATAATATGTTAGTACGAAATGTCAAACTCGTGAAATATGAATTATGTGTTTATGTGACTACTCGCTTGCTATACATTTATATATTATGGTGAAGGGATGTTTTCCAAGAAAGCTAAAGTGATCTGGGAGAAGGATTCCCAGAATAAAGAAATGGTATGAGAGGTAAGTGAGTTAAAAAGATTTTGATAAAGGAAATCGAAAAATGATTACTTTTGATATTCGAAGGCCGAACTTGAAATCATCTCCTCACACATGTTTCATGAAACTCACCCAAATATCATTTGTCATCAAATCTGATAGAGTAGACAGCTAGGATTTGATGTAAAATTTCAGTATTTATAACACCTGTGAAAAATTAAGATGATGATCCTAACCGATTTGTGAAGTTTTATTATGTTACATGAAACGAAGGGTGAGGAGGCCTGTAACTGAAGCCAATGCTGCGGCTTGCAGCTTTTCGAAGAAAGACTTTCCGTGACGGGGACATAATTTTATCGTTTTTTCAAAAGAACGGTTATATACGAGCCAAAGTAGGCATACAATAAAGGTTTTCGTATCGTAAATCAAATTATGTAGCTGAAGCCAAATGTAACAAAGAATTAAACAATATCTTGAAGCCCATTTCGGTTACTCTGCAGCTTCCATATCTCCTTCTCCTTGCCCGTACCATGGCATAATATTAATTGCCACAATTCGGTATTCACAACGATACGGTACGATTGTACCACGCTAACCAGGAGTAGTCCTGCCCACCTGGGGGCAGTGAAGCACTGTATTTTGGCAACTTGGAAAGCCGCTGTGTGAATAGAAAGTAGGTTGGCTTTAACTAATATTGGATTGTGGGATATGCAAGCTGGTCAAAGGGGTAAAAATTCTTACCATTTCGTTTAATCTATCATTTACCCTTGGCTGTATTCCCTACTTTTTAATTCCATTGCTATTTCGCTTTATTTCTTCTACTCCATTGTTTTCCCCATTCTTCTCTTTCCTTGATTTCTTTCTACTTTTTTTTCTTCTTCACCATTTCTCCTTTTTTTGTCTTTATTTAATTCTTTTTTATGTATCGCTAAATTCTGAGTCTGTTTATGAAGTGCACTCGGTAACATAGGCGACAAATTGCTTGTCCGCATAGTCAGTGCGAGACTCGGCGTTAGAGGATTTTCATGATCCACTGCTGAATGACAAGATTACATTTACATAAGCTAAATTAACCTAACGTAACTTAACGCAACTGAATAGTGATATTTTCATCTAAGGGCAATTAAAATGTATAGAAATATGTAAAAGTGAGAGTCGCACTGTAATTGTGTAATATTTCATTCAGTCGGAATCTAGACACTGAAAACAAAGGGCGTTGAATAAAACTACCGCCCAAGCGAAACTCCAGCGAAAATTCTCTTTTTATAGAACTCGAGAGAAAATCGAGTTTTACTCATATCTGAATATCTGGTGTATAATTTTTCCGCTTGATGTATCCCAAAGCCCCGGATAAGCAGCATATTTGTAGGAAAAGCTGCCCATCTCCGTCACTTGTCTAACCTTTCCTGCCTTGGGATTTCCTTA
Source organism: Drusus annulatus (assembly GCA_022651775.1). Classification (NCBI taxonomy): domain Eukaryota; kingdom Metazoa; phylum Arthropoda; class Insecta; order Trichoptera; family Limnephilidae; genus Drusus; species Drusus annulatus. The sequence continues at coordinate 27,660 of JAGWCC010001174.1, read as the reverse complement.
TTTTTTTACACAAAATAAATATCGGATACCACTTCAGCAACATAAACTTTTGGCACAAGTGATTTTATGAACAAAAGTCAAAACAAGCAATGAATTTGACTAAAATGCAAGAAATCCGATTAAATTTTTTTTTCGTGTATTGCATATTTGCTGACACAGAGAAGCAATTGAACAATCTGCTAAGTTTGATTTATGCACGACATTCATAATTCCAAAACAGAATCGTTTACGAAAGCAATATTAAGAGTAACACAAAAAAATACACATATTTTGGCTTTCTAATACGAGCAATATTACTAATGATTTATCTGTAAATTCTATATACTCGTATGAATATATATAATTAGGAAATTTTCGAAGATTTGCAGTGAATAAAATTATTTTACTGTCATCTTTTAATTTCTATATGAAATGCATACTGGAACATTTAATAAAACGTTCAAAAATGCCTTATCTAGTTTTCAAACTGTACCTTTTACTGAATTTTTTGTATGTTTTTCAGAGAATTAAAAACATTACAGCTTAAAATTTTCATCAACTATAAACCGTAGACATTTTCCTAACTGCCCATGTAGAATTTACAAATACATCTTGTGTAGTATAGCTCGTCTTAGAATGCGACAAAGTGACGTTTGGTGCCATTTTTGGGTGCTGTGCCTTAAGATGACCCCCTTCCGGCAAAGGACTAGGCGTTTGATTTTAAGTCAGTGTTAGTGTGTGTTTATTCGGTACCTAGTGCAGTTAAAAAAGGAATTTGATATTTTGATTATTATACATCGGAAATGGTAAATGGAAACTTACGAAAGTAGCTTTATAGCTGTCGTATTAATAAAATTAACAAAGATAGGGAAAGTAAATTGTTATTAATTATCAATACAGCTATTAAAGTATTATATAAGTTATGTGCATTCCATGGTAGGTGGTTATTCACTACTGTTTGACTGATCACAAGTTTACCCACGTACTGGCCTTTCCTATGTGGGATTTTTTGTTATTTCTACATTATACATAGGTTTGTATACTCGTATATATATATATATATTTTTTTATTTATTTTTTTTTACATAAATATATGGTTTTTTCAATTTTTATTTATTTCTTTTTCCTCCATAATATATTTTTTTCTCTTCACTTAATGTTTATAAAAAAGCTTATTTTGGTTAAATTTCCTTTTTTAAAATGTATCTAACAAAAAAAAAAAAAATAAGCCAGATGTTCAAAAGTTTTTTTTTGTGTAAAATGAAGATAAACTACCCATTTGTATTTATTTACAATATGATAGTTGTAAAAAATAATACGTCTGAGTTTTATGAATTCACTCTCTCTATTTGGTTTCAGGATCGTTAAGTTCTGAGTGCTGGAATAGCTGAGTCCATTACTGACATAGGTATCATACTTGGTCAGCCTAACAGTTTCCCGAAGCACCCCTCAATACTGACCAGTGACCCAACAGGTCCCGACTGAGGACTCTTATTTGTGTGCTTGTTTGTACATGTTATATTAGATTGAAACAAACATGAACGCCCAAATATTGATATTTCGAAGTCCAAGTAACAAGTGTTACAAAAATAAAACACACCGTTATACCTACCGAGCAATATTTACATATTTATCAGTAACATAGCAACACACGCAGAACCGCACTAGCCATAAGGGTATTGTAGTTTCAGTGCCCAACGAAAGAGCCATATGGTTACCACAACATATTTTAAATAAAATGAAGGACATATTAAATAACATAATATATCTATGGTTGTTTGTAAACTTCTAGAATATTGTATTATACTTAAAATTAACAAAATTTGTAAAAACTCTATGTTCGGATTATAAACACTACAGTGTTAGGTAGGCACAATTTCCTTGATCTATACACTATATAGATCGTCGCAATCTTTGTTAAATACTTTTTTTTCAAAATAGATATTTTAATAATCCTTCTTTGTTACAACTCATCCAGTTCCACATTCCTTGCCGAAGACCCAGAAACAATGAATAGCTGTTCATTACTCTACTAATTATGGGTATCATTCTCCACTGTCCAAAATGTCGAGACTTGTTAACTCAAGCCATTGTCTTGAAACTTTTGGTACCAGTCTGAAAGATTTTTGTCATTCTTTACGACTAAAACATGACCTTGGCTTTGACTTGAATGTTCTTTCTAATGCATATTTAGTCATATTTTTGTCATTGCCTCATTATGACACTAAGTAAGTGCTGTTGTTTCTCTGTTGCTCTTTTTTCCCATTTCGTGATATGTTTTTTTTTTGTAATTGGACAAAAGTCCGTTAGTTTATAAATTAATTAATAATAGCCATGTTAATATTGTTGACTTTTATTTGTTATGCTACTTATGGATATGATAATTACCAATCAGTTTCTTATTTTGTGTTATGGTTTAAAAACCGGCAGCTTATTATCCTTTAGATGCCTTATTTCCATTCTTGTGTGAGAAGAGCGCAACGTTTATTCTTTTTTTTTTTATCGTAATATTTGCAAAAAACTGCCTTTCCCTCTAACCCCTGCTGCGGACCCCATAGAAGACAACACTCTCAGGGCAACACATTTCAGGGCCCATACTAATATTCCGTTGTAAGACTAAGCGCGGCCCTGTATGCACATACCCCGGCTCGCAATATCCGCTATGATTGATTACACAGGCTTTCACGTGAAGTCCAAATGAAGAATGGAGCCATATTGAGACGAGAACTACATACAATAAACAATGTTTTTTTATAACATACCCAAAGAAATTCTATGGACCAATCAACACATCGGGTATGTTGACAACGTGTGAATGAGACGCTATCTCTCATGCGGAAAAATATTAGTCCACATGAAATATGCGATAAAAACTTATTGTTTTCACTTCTTCAATGATTACAAATTCCTTGTTCATATTTGGTTGTTGAGCAGGGTCGGTTTCACCACATCTCGCAATCATCACCTGTGCAATAAGTAGTGAGGGCGCCCCCCCCCCCCCTTCCCTACGATATATAATGAAACAAATTTCCGGACGAGCGCCTTGAAATCTTGGTATTAAAAGTTACAAGCTCATTCCATTTCATGAATTCATACGAGAATATGCTGTAAAGTAGCTTTCCTCAAAGTTCATTTTCGTTTAACATAAAACGATAAAATTTGCAGAGCGTTAGTTATGTACAAATAGGTCATATCGGGAATGGGCTGTAATTACAGTTGGTAACAGAGAAACAGGATCCTAATCAATCTACTTTTGGAACCAGTTAACGATAGTGCAGACACGGAATTTCATTTACGAACATTTTTTTGAACCTATAATTAATCTCATGAATAATTTCAACCGTGCGATACTGTTTCGCATGTTTAAAAAAATAAATTTAAACGAGTTTCAAAATCCAATGAGCGCAAAGTCACCGGTACAATGTCACTGATACACGAATATCTACCATATTTAAGTGTATCCTTCGATTGCCGGGAAGAAAGCATGGGCAAGCTGATTGGTAGTAATCTTTAAATCGCATCGATTTTAACGCACGACACACCATGGAAAAAGGAACTCTATGCCTAGCTAGCTATTATGTAATACGTAAAAAAAAATCTGTGCCAATTTTTTTTTCCAAACATTACACAATAGCCGTTGAATTCACAGTGATATTTCCAGCATATTAGAAAACACAATCATCCCACGATGTGGGTAATTTTTAAATGATGAATATTTTAATATGATTATTACTATATATTTCAGGGATGACGCCTATGTTTTTGCACAGTTTGAATTATGGTGGATCCGGCGCTGTTGTTGAGCCATGTTGTTCTACTTCCGAATGATTATTTAAATTTTTGATGACCCCCGAGAGCCTGTTGGGCGATTGAGTGCTATCAGGTTGGGTGACGTTGTGAGGTGCGAAACAATCATTTCACAGCTTTTCATTACCAAGAGTCTATTGTCATCATCCCTAGTTTAAGTACTTTTACAAAGTGTGAATAAAGCGACGTGTAAATAGATGAAGATACTCCCGTAAACCCACCGGAGACACATTTTGAAATTTTTATTTGTAGTCAGTTTTAACGTTTTGAGACTTATTGGAATACATTCTCTACCTTGAGTTGAACGTCTGAACGTGTGCCCTCCAACAAAAATGACGTGGTTATAATATTATCAGCTTTCATTATGGTGAATCCTGAAAATTTGGCTCAAAAGGAAGTGAGCACCTCAAAACGGTTCAATTACTCAAATAACTCAAATATCCGTGGAAATCTTAAATCATGTCTTTTTATACTATCTTATTTCGTGAATAAGCTGAGTTTCTTGTTATTTTCTCTGGTTTGTGCCAGTCGTATTTAATGAAGAAAGTTTACCAAACTAAAATTGTACTTTTCACTAATAATCTCTCCCCCCCCCCCCGCATACAATCTCTTCAAAAAGAGTTCACAAATCGCAGGTACTATGTTTGAACATATTATAATTGATCATCTGCCAAACCTTATTTTCATACAAGAATCGTATTGATGTACATGCTCTATTGATGAGGTATACATAAAAAAAGATAGCATTTTGCATTAAAATACGTGAAAAGAGAGCCCTTTTATGTGAACAGAATATATAATTCAATCATATTACCTTCAAGATAATTGTATCCGATGAAATTGGTAGTTGTAATATTTTATACTGAAAAGGATATTAAATAAACACAAGAAAAAACATTACGGGAGTAGTTGTACATAGAGTTTCTTACAAGTAATTACTTTATGTATTTGAATGCTGTCTATTGACTTACGACAAAACTTAGTTAGAGATCATTTTATACGGTAATGAATGGACTTAAAATGTTTATTGAAACATTTCATAAATTTAAATCCTTTTGAAGATGGTATTATTGTTTATTTGCATGTTCAGAAATATTGACCTAAACATAAGAAATGTCGAAAACAAATGATTGTGTGGGTACCTGCTTTATTCTGCGCATGCTCAGGTATGAAGTGAAAAAGTTCAGTGAAATAAAACAGTATAAATGAATTATACGATGATTAAATATTTGAATATGTAAGCTGTCACCCCAGAATACTTACAGCAAAGCCGACAACTACGTATATAATGTAAATGTTACGTTTTTCCGATTTGGATAGCAAATTTTTATTGAAAATTGATTTAAAAAGTTGGGAAGGAACGTTCTTAAAAATGCATTTGTAATTGGATCATCGCAAATCTTTGAGAAACGCACGGCTTAGAAAATTGACAATAATTATGAAGGCATTTATTGATTTTTTTTTTAAATTAATGAACTTACCTTAATGCTGGTGTTGATCAGATTAAATACTTTGAAGTAAAGAAATGTAAAGCGGACAATTAAATACATAAAACTAAACATTTTTAAGGATGATTGCACGAAATGAAGCGATTAATTAAAATTAAATTGTTTTGAGTGATGTCGGGTGGCGGGATTCGCGAATCTTAGATGGTTTTGGGTAGCATTCCGAGGCTTTGTTTTTGCCTATTTCCGGAGTGGTGTATCGCGGCGGGTCGCGCTACCGTCGGCTCGACGCTTCGGACAGCACTGCCGTACCATTTCCCGACGCCCGAGCGCCACCGCCGCCGCCGCCGCCGCCGCTGCTGCCGCCGCCGCCGCCGCCTGTTGCATCATAGGCGCGGCGCCGCGCGTGGACTCTGCTCTGCTCGGTCGCGGCCATCGCTTGCCTCAACTTAGGGGTTTTCCGGTGCGTGCGGCCATTACTTCACATCGCGCCTAATGAACAACCTTCAGGGAAAGATGCTAGAGGGTCCATCTTTTATTTTTTATTTGGATTGGTGTTCCTTGGTCCTTACACTTACACTTACATATTATAATATTTAAAAAACCCGTCATCTGTCCATTAATCTAATGCAACATCTTAACCGACCAATGATAAGATTTGGCGTCATGGCAATTGAACTAGTCTTTTCGTTAGGATTTTTTAGAAAACGCTACTATTTTCTTCTATTAGCTTTGAAGCATCCATTCAAATATCACACTATTGGAATGTGTTTTTGTAACTGTTCAATAAGAAAAAAGCTAGATATAAAAAATAAGTGATAAAGATAGGCGAGGACGTTTATTGGTATATTTTAATTTCCATGACGTTTATTGGAATTTCCATACAGCAAATACTCTTACCATAGGGACATTGGCAGAAAGTTGATTGCAATTCAGATCCAAACGCGGCTAAGGCTGTTTAAATAAACTTTTTAAATTTGGACGGTTTCCTCTGACGGGCGATACTGCACATTTCTTCCACTCACAAAACACATATTCTAATTTAAAGTGAATGAAACAAAACATCTTGTCCTCATTTTGTCTGGTTGTGAAGAGTGCCAGATAGTGGAGAATAATAAATATACTCGTATATACATTTTGTTTTGTTATCTGTAGTTATAAGTTGAGTATTTCTGGACGCAGAGGCAAGGTTCTTACTGTTGTGACAGGAATAAATTAATTTTGGCGTTTTATATTCAATGAATTTCTCATAGAAATAACAATTGATATAATTGAAACGTGAAATTAGAGGTAATAAAATGAAGGTTCATTTCTATTTCCGTAATGTAGCGTTGGGTTTAAATTCCGCATAAAATTATGCTAATGGTATTATATGCTAGTACCATATCTGTTTCAAGTAAAATATTTGGTAATTAAATCAATTTTTGAAATTTATTTTTTCTTTCTTGCTTTCCTTTACGGTGATAAAATAACATAGTTTCGGGTTGGTAATCTAAAAGCTTGTTATGTAACATCAGTATTTGATAGAATTTTTACCAAGAAAACAAGAAAACTTTTTTTGAAGCAGATATTTTTTTAAGGACAAAACAAAGTTTAATTAACTGTGACACAAACAATGCGATTCACAACAACAAGAAAAATATCTGACAATGCACATTGTGCTTGTTCTTTCTGGTGTTTAAGGGTTACAACTTTTGTTGACGTCATTCAACAACTCCTGAGCGATACTAATGCGACGTTGCTTTTGCTCAAAATTTAGCAATTTCGGAACAAACTTCGCTGCCACACGTTTCATGCCCAAAGCATCCGAGAAAATTGCATGGCGTGAGCCGGTTGATATGCCAACATCCTCTGCAACTTCCCCAATAGTGATTCGACGATTTTCCAAAACCATTTTCTTCACTGTATCGATGTTTTATTCGTTTGTTGACGTGGTTGCAACTCCAGGACGCTCATCGTCATTAACATCTTCTCGGCCTTCTGTAAAGCGCTTGTACCACTCATAAACACTTTTTTGAGACAAAGTAGACTCGCCAAATACCACAGTCCACATTTTAAGTGCGTTGGAGCACTTTATTCCATTTTTAACGCAAAATTTAATACATATTCTTTGATCCATTTTTTTTCAAAAAGTAAAAAATCGAAGAACACACAAAAACGTGACTAACCTTTCCAGTTGTCAAAAACAAACCACTAATCCAAAATAGCTGATTATGCTAACATATGATAAACATGTGTGTACCAACATAACAAAAAAAAAACGATAATCGAATGTACATAGCCCGCGAAAATTCAAAATTCACCTTTTCTTTTGAATTTCTCGTATTTACATTTGAATAAAAATATGATAACAGGAAGGTATGAGTTGAAAAAATTATCACTGAAGTGGAGTTAAAACTGCTAATTAAAAAACATAACGATGCGGCTTTGTTTTAACGAATCAATGTCTGATTCAACAAACTCTCGAAAGCGTCGCGAAACATTGATTAAGAAAATAATAATTAGGCACTCTCTTTGTTCAACGAATTAATTGGTGAAATAAGAAACATTTATTTCCCTAGTTAATATTATTTGTGCTTCCAGCCGCGGAGCACGGTCTTTAAGAAATCATAAAATAACCCTTACTAAAAAAGTAAACACTATTCATTTTTCAGATAAGACTACTTAAACATTTTTGGGAATTCATATAGCTACGTTCACTGTTAGTATTACCAAAAATTAAAGCAGGCTTTTTATGGCGTAGAGTTACGGCTGAAATAGACACAGGTGTATATGTACTCGTGTATATTATTTTTCGCTGTAAGCGAGATTATTGACATGGAAAGTTGTGTTTAACCCTTATGTGACTGAAAAAAACTTCACCTTTTTATAACTGATATGAAGGTTTCTTTTACAGTATATCATTTGCTGACGTTTGCTGGACCACTTTTAGGACATAATAAATTTCGACACAGTTCAATAGTTAAGAAAATGGATAGGAATTTCATCCAGTTCCATATTTTTGGGGGGTTTTTAATTCAGTAGGTGATTAAAAATACTATTATGGAAATAGGTGATTGACTTTGAACGAACAGTACATCATATTTATCATTTAAAACAAGATAAAATGATTAATAAATATGGAAAAGCTTTATGTTCCATATAAAACATATGAGGGTACCCGGATACTCTTTCAGTCATCAGAAGGTGTAAATTATACTTAAGTGTTTTCCACTAACATACCACCCTCCACATATCCAACGGTTATGTGCAACTGTTCACTTTCACTATTGTGGATAAGTCAGGAAGTTTCAGCCGGTTAGACTTACTGAAACATTAAAAAAAATTGTGTTGAAAACCGAAAAGGGTACCCGGGTACCCTTTCAGTCACATAAAGGTTAAGTGTATTCAGTATAGGAGTAAAGAAAGCATTCCATTGTTACGAGCTTGGAGTAATGATTGTTACGAGTTATATTATCGTCGCCGGAAAGGCAAAAGGGCTGTAGCGCCATTTTGAGAAGCGTACACCAGGGCACAGTTTTTTATTAAATAATAAATTTCATAAGTCTTCAGTACCTGGTTGGATTTTAAAAAAAATAACTCACATATCTCAATGCTCTCACTGAGTTATCCGAAGCAACAAAAATCTTAAGAGTCCCAAAATTATGTCGCTTGAGTCAAGCCTTCTCCCAAGTGGTAAATATATTTTCGATGCTGAAGGGCCTCAAAAGTCTTCAGAATCAAACAAGAGTAGAAACATTCAATGCAGAAATGGAACCGATCAAAACGGCATATTTAACTCATTTTTGACCAAAGTGTCTCTTAAGCCTTTTTGCCTTTCTAGCGACGATAAATTCTTTTTAAAAATGCGATTGTGTTTATATGTGCGATATATTTTTACCTGATTCCAATACATTTTTCTTCTCCAACATTATTATTACTTGAATTAGAATTAACGTATTATAGCTTTACGCTTCATTGTGATAATTGAAATAGAGTTGATGATTTTTTCGAAGGAAGCAAAAACTTGGGGGTGTGACATTGTATATTAAGTAAAACAATATTTTTTAAATTTTTTAAATTTATTATAATTTTTTTTAATAAACTTTAAAACCATAAATAAAACAATAAACTTTGTAAAACACCACTTTATTTGAATTAACCGCCAACCAGGTTTCGCTTTTCTCAAGTTGATGTAAAAGCCCTGACCAAGCTTGAGAAAAGCAAAACCTGATTGGCGGTCAACTCAAATAAAGTGGTGTTTTACAAAGTTTATTGTTTTATTTAAAAGAGTTAATGATATTCAAATAATAGAAATGTAAATTTCCTATGTCGTCTTCCGTTTCATATTCTTTGAATATTATTAATGTTGTTTCAATAACTAATAACATTACTATCTTATTTTTTGACAACTACACACGAAACAATATAATGCCTTTTTTACTAATTGTTATGCATTATATTTTAACTGCAAGCATGTACAACATGGTTGGTCACTTTTGAGGGCGCAAAAGTAATACTATTTGTATGCAAATCAAGAAACAAAAACTTTTATTTTATTAATTCGTCTCCTTCAAAATCCGCAATATCCGGATTAATATTGAAGACTTCAACAGAGCTGGTCAATGCCGTTTAGCAGCTGAATGGACAAATTACATGCGGGTGTCGTAGGTTCAATTCCTCTGCTTGTTAAGTCCTCCATCATTGCACAAGCAACATTTACCGCTTATCGTGATGGCAGTAAGAGTTTTTCAAATATTGTGAAGTTATTCGTTACTAAAGAATGTTTTTCCATTTAAAAAAATATATGTTACGTGCTTACTTGAAAATCTGGTGCCTTGTTATTTATTGGCACGTTTTAAAAAACGCTGTATTTTTGGTATTAAAAGATACGTACCAGTATAAAACGTGATCATGATGTAACTCCTTAGCGGTTGGATCATAAGATAACTGGAAATAATATTTTCACCACCGACTGAACTAATATACGTAACACGATAAACAACTTCGTTTCATGTATCGATTATACAATATTTAGTTACATGAAAATTTGAATCAATTTCTTACCAACAGCCTACATTTTAACTTGAACATTTCCTCTTGCGGCTCAAGTGGTCCGGGAAGGGTCCGCTTGTCAATCATAGGATTTAACTTCCACAGAGAGGTTAATCTTCTTTTTAATTTTAGTTTCAGCTGTACAGTGCAGCAATGTTTTAATAAATTCCACTCTCTTTTAATAGGCTCATTATTTTCAGCCATTCGTTGCGTAAACACATAAATCAAACATTCCGGTTGGCAACACTAGCGGGAAAAAAAACTTGGGCTACTTGTTCGTACAGAATAAAATTGGTAAAATCGAGATCCCAATTACAAGAAAATCTATTATGAAGAATAATGTTTTTGAAACCTTGCAATATTCAATAAAATATTTCAGAAGGGTAGCAGCTATAAGGGGTTTAGTTAAAAAAAAAATTTTTGGATCATCCGGGTTGGTGAAAGACTGAGGAAGGTGGTAAATACCTACAATTTTGATTATTTTTTTTTTTATTGTGAGTATACGAAGATTTAGATTACGCCCATTACTATGTACATGTACGTTAAAATAACAAAAGCAAAAACTAAAAAAATATTTCGCCTCTTCACGTATATTACCCATACGCATGTATTTTACTAGCAGTTTAAGTATGTTATACCGGTGGCGTGCTGTCACTTTTATCTCTAATATTTGCCACTCTCTAGTATAAAAGTCAAAGCTTTGTATTTTTATAACCGAAAAGATTAATCGTCTTCACCTTTCAACTTATTTCATGTGGGGAGATTACCCTTTTTACTTGAGAGATAATATTATACTCGGACATTCATACAAAAGCTGGAATTTGAAAATAAATAAATTCTTTAAACTCATAGTTTTGGATCCGAAAAAGTAACGGCTGGTCTCTGATATAGATACACCTACTATATTTTATTTTTATTTGAATTCACAAATACTGGCATCTCAGATGAAGAATTAACATAGTTTGTGCCAGAGGGCTTTCTGTTTTAGAATATTTTTAAACTCTCCCTTGACGCCCTCCTTCCAAATTCCTTTATCGTTACCGAACCAAAAGGGTGCCACTGACCCACTGGCTTGGGGCGCGAAACACATAAAAATAAATAAAAGCCGGAACGACATAAAATACCTGGACAAGGCGAAACTCCAACAGTACCTCCGACCCCTTCGGCGAATTTCATTAAAAAGCGTAACTTGGCTAATATCAACTTTGTTGTATTCTACAAATAAAATGTGACCGGGTATTTTTTACTGGAACGAATGCGTCAAAGAAACGGCAATATAATATATCGAAATTGAACGTTCAATTGTTATACACAACACACTAAATGTGAAATATTTCAACATTTATACGAGCAATTTCTAAAATACCAGAACAATAACTCTCAAGTTCAGAGAACACACGAATACTTTGTTTTAAACTCGCTAACACCGTTGATATAGAACACATGCGGCTGTGTTTGAAAAAAAAGCAGTAAATCATAAATTCATATTTATGAAACCAATACATTATTATTATTGATTGTGTGAAAATTAACGCGCACAGGATATACTCGTACATGGGTACCGTCAACTGGGGTGAAGTGGACCACCCAGCTCACGATGTCTTGCGAAATCTGTAGCTCCGTTGGCCGAAGTAATTACGTCTAGTGATCTACGTCTTTTACTTTGTACCTCGATTGAATTTGATCCGAATTGATTTGAATTTGTCCTTAAAGTAATTCAATTAAATGGCTTAAACCAATTTATATTCTTCATTTATATTTTAGATAAGTTCAGAAAAACAATTATAGGAAAATATGTTATTAATGAAAAAATAAATTATTTCCAAGGATGTAAAAATATCGAAATTTGGTAACCTTTGAAATTTAATCTGTCTCTTTCGTGTTCGAGTTCTATTACTTTTTTAAATTATTTTATATCGTGATATAACATATATAATAAATTAGTTGTGACCGGGCGGTAACTGAGTAGACCGGTCGGTAGCTGATTGCACTAACGCGTCGGATTCTCACCCAGGCGGTTTAATTCCTCTGCTGGTTAAGTCCTCCATCATTGCACAAGCAACATCTTCCGCTTATTATGATGGTAATAGGAGTTTTTCAAATTTTGACAAGTTATTCGTAACCCGGAAATGTTTGTCTTTCTTTTTAAAAATATAAATATAAATTTAAAAACATATTCTAAGAAATAGTTAAAAATTGGTCGTGGACGGCACACAGATATTAAAGATCAAAAAAAGTGGGTAACATTAATTGAAATTTTAGATACAGGAAGGTTTGATCAATAAAAAAATAGTAACTTTCAATACCAGTATTGCTCTGATTACTCTTACTCGCCTTGCTGCAATTTGACTGGGCTCACATAATGATTTATAATAATCACTTAACATATTTGATTCATTCAATCACATAACTAAATACTTTTAATTGACCTTGGTTGATATTTGTTAGTTATTACTTTTTCAAGGACAGAAGAAATGTTTTTATTGCAACTGTTAATGATTCTCTTAGAAAGCAATCTCTTTGTGGTTTGACATATTTAATGAAAATGGTCAGGGTACAAAATTAAACTAATCACTTTAATTTTGTACCCTGATGATACTTAGGCTAAGTGAAACGGGTCAGTCAATAAAATGAATAAATAAAATAAAATCTGCGATTTTATAGAAAGTTTTTATTTTATTTTTATTATGTTAATAATTTGTTGTGGAATTCCATTTTAAAGATTAATAATACATAATGTTAAACATTTGGCCACTAAATTTTAATAAGAGCGGAGCGGCTTCAAACAGTTGCGGTCATTTTCAGAATGGGACATTTATTGCTTAGACTAACGATGATTTTACGTAAATTTCATGAAGTACTCTTATAAAATTCATCGTATAACAGTACTTCATAAAATTTACGTAAATTATTTATAGTTACGAGTCTTTCATTTACTTTCAGAGCGAATAAAATAAATCAATCGCTGTGATATGTTTTAAAAGTCTGCATACATTGAGATAAAGTCGATGAGAAGCTTTTTATGCGAGGAGTTCTTTCATAATAGCATTTTTCATTCATAAATCAGTTGTGACTTATATGGACTGGGCTGGGAAGAGTTATACCTGGATGCGAAACAATCCCACATCCCAGAAACACGCAGCGCCTTGGAGATTTACCCTCTTAAACTTGGAAACCTGCATTTAATAATGCTCTTAAATCTATATCTAAATAAAGGCTACTTTGGTACAATAAAATACTCGAAGGCAATGTTCTACAACATGATTAAACTAAATGTTACAAACTCTTTGTTTTAAACCACCAAAATTAGTGGTTTACAACACCTTTTTGCTTTTTTGTTACATTTAGTCTAATTACGGCAAGAAACTGCTATTTAAAAACATGTTCTAAGAGTTGTTTTGTAAGAAAAAATCTGTTGTATAAACTTAAAAGTTAAAAAGGTTTTTTTGTAAGAAAAAATCAGTATCCGAGTATTTACGGTGATGAGACATCGAACACTCCCGTTCCGAATAGGGGTTCTAATGTCACCCTAAACGAGAGTTTTGTGAGATATATTAGATAAAGATTACTAAAATATTATAATGTACTTCTCTCTGAGTATTACTAAAAACAAATTACCTAAGATTATGTCATGAAAACGTAAAATCCCTTCAGATCGTACGATTTTTTTTCAGGTACGTAATGGTTAAAATTTCCTTTTTTATTTCTACTTCATTCCATTTTCATCATTCCTCTTAGTCCCGCGCCTCACTGGCGCCCATAAGGGTCAGCAGCAGAACTCCAATCATCATCCAATCATTTCCAATCATCCAACATCAGAACTTAATAAGTCAATTAAAAAATATGTTTTACGAACTATTCAGCGTATTCGCGTTCCATTAATTTGCAAAACATATATCACGGCATGCCTCTCACAATGCCGGCCACTTCATTTGATGTATAACGTACTTTTAACGTACTTTGGATTTAATTCTCCAGTATAATGCTTGACTATACACAAAGGGCACTACTGCCTGGATGACAAGGCTGATGGGATTCGGTTGAATATTTTTACGGATGATCAAGGGTCGTCAGCCGAAGTAGAATGTCAACTAAATGATAATAAATCACACATTCATTTTTTTTTATTTATGAACGCTTTATAATTTATAAATACACCTTTTTATGAAGGCGGCCTTGATGCTTTGTGTTCATTTTTCTTTACCAAACCACTTACATTTACAGTGGGAATTATGCCATCCAGAATATTATCCCGGAAGAGCGAATCATTAAGACGACACCATAGAAATAAATCGGTGAGGGGGGTTCCCACAAAAAAATGGACAGATACTTAAGAATACAATAAGTTTCTTTGCATTCGTTCATGATCTACTAAATTCAGGTAAAAAATATTATACAATAACGCATTTTTTACAGATAGGTGAAGTCAAAATGTAACATAAAATTTCACTAAAAATTGTTAAAAGGGCGCCACCCTCGAAACCGCTGAAGAAAAAACGAATGTTTGTCGCTCGGAAGAAGCGCTAAAGGATCAAGTTTGCTGTAGCAGGTCCAGGAAATCAAACGTTTTGATGTTTGACATTTAATTTATTCTGATGAACATATTAATTTTATTTCGAATATTATTCGAGGAATATCACGGTAATTATCACTGTTATTTGGATGGAATAATAAACTTTGGTCTTTACCGCTAAAAAAAATTGGAAATCGTTTTACGGTAAGAATGTGAATCGGAAGGGTCAGTTTTTATTAACCTAAAACATAAATTACTTACATCCCGAGTGCATTCCTAGAAAATATTTAACATTTTTGTTTCAGATTTAATGTTGCTAATTCAGACGAACAGATTATTGGTTTGTAGTATACCCCTTACAACACGCAATACATTTATTATTTGTTAGCATCGAAATCGCAACCTTCAAATACAAGGATAATATCTTATCTACGACACCATTTAGATCACACAGTGGTCTCAGTATCGCCCTGATGAAAGACCACCATTCAGAATTGAAACGTTGCTTGAAATGGCTTTGTAACCTTGACACTTTATAACCTGCCACTTATCCATCTCCTTCCCTTCCCCACCCTGTTCAATATTAAAACATATACACCAATCGGGGATGCCGTAACTTCACTGGCTCCAGACAGTTAGGAGCACTTGGAAATCTTGTGCCGTATTCACATAAAACAAAATTATTGAAAATGGCAATGGCGTTGTGATGTATGCAAAATGGATTATATTTAAAAAAATATTTATAAGCGCTTGTCAACAAAAAAAATCTTATAAAAATAAAAACACATTCAAACAGTTGTTTTCTTTCGCAAACTTTTAGTGCACAGTTGGGGAATGTACTTGGTTTTTTTTTATTGTGAAACATTTCATTGCGATGTTAAGTTTATTCACGAATAATTTGTTTCCCTCGTTCCAAGGAAATGACGGCCATGGAAAATGCAATATTGCTCGTCAAGGTGCTTTGTTCTGCAATAATATTGAAACGAGTTTTACATCCAGCCTTGTTATTTGATCTTCCTACTTGAATCGTGTCACCGTAAAATGTAAATTTCTCTTTTTAGAAATACAACTCTGACCCTGTTCTGGATAAAGTAAGGAATACCACTTCTTAAAATAAAACTAAACGAAAAATTACACTCTGAAGAAATTATTGTCATTCGAAGAAAGTGCGCAGAAAATGGTTAAAGGGACAGACACATAGTATAAAATCTCCAAGCTACCATTTTTTTAACATTTTTTTCAAAGCAAAAACAGTTTTGAATACAAGTAAGCAGTTTTTATCTATAGGATTATTAATTTTCCGAGGGTAGTATTCTATTTTTTTACTCTTATAAAATTTAATTTTGAAGTTTTAGGTTTGACTCCTACAGAAAAAAAATGTTGTACTACATTTTTAATTTGTATTTATTTTTTATTTATTTTATTTTATTTATTTATTTTTTATATTAGTTACTTTGTACATTTAAGTTACCAAGTACCTAATTATTTCATTTTCTTTTTGACTTATAATATTTTAACTTAAACAATTAATTTAATTTAATTTGTGTTGTTAAAGTAGGATAAAAATTCTTTGGTTACGAATTACTTTAAAATACTTTTGGATTACTCTTATTACCATCATTATAAGTGGAATATGTTGCTGGTGCAATGATGAAGGACTTGTTTTCATTAGACAGTTTGGATCACTCGACAATCAAGAAGTTTGTTACAATATCTTTTTTAGTTTGGGTAAAAGTAATTTGAATTAACATGGAATTAAAAATGATATCTATTGTAATAAAATAAACGTTAGTACTGATCAATTCATAGACTCTTATGATATTAAGTAGGCATTTTGAATGTATGTATTTAGCTGAACAATAAGATGGTTCATAATTAAGCGTCCTCATTCTCCATCCTCTAAAGTTTCAACGATTTTCATAATTCATTTTTAACCGCGTTTGGAGAGTTGAAAAGGACTCTAAAGCTTTGATAAGAAGCTTAAGCCCGTTGAGTATTTGATGCTAAATGCGAACGCCAATATTGAACAACAATTTCATGTTACTAAATATTTATGCACTCTGAAGAATAAACATATGTTTACAATCACTTAATAATCGTTTTGATCACCTACTATTGGTTTTCAACTACCTTTCTCTAAATGTTTCAGAGTTTTCATATCTTAGATGATTTTTTTTTATTTGATAAATTTGTTCTTAAAAGATTAATAATGTATTTACATTTTACTTTGGAAGAAAGCAATCCCTTTGTGGTTAGACATATTTAAAGATATGAAAAAATAAATTTGTCCAGTAGTTCAATATCAGGTAATTTTCTCACTCATAAAATGTATCATTATTCTTTTATCACCTTCTCAGTTGACATTTTGTCTCTTTCAATTCCATGTTATCTGTATCTTTCTCTTTGTTCCTTTGTTATAATTTAAATGTCATTCTATTGTTTTCTCATTATTCTGTTATTTTATTTTATATTTTGTTCTCCTCTGTATGTATATATAACCGCACACTGTGTATTTTTTGTTTGGTTTAATTTTGTACCCTGATGATGCTTAGGCTGAGCGAAACCTCTCGATTATAAAAGATAAAATAATATCCGTAGTCTTTTACAAAGTTATTTTTTCATTTCTTAAAATAATAATAATAATTAATTGTATGTACAAATATGTTTTAAATAACGACGTACTAAAGTTAACACTTCTATGATTAATGTTACCATCGTAAGTTTTATAGGCACGAGTTTATCAAAATAAAGAATGATATCAACATTTACTACCTTTGTTCTTAACCGTTTTGTATTTTAGTTTTTCATTTTTTTTTATTGGGGACTGGGATGGATACAATATATATATTTTTTTACTGATACTATTTTGAAATAATTTTGATCACATAAATTCAACGCTTATGGGTAGTTAACGTTGTGTTCATAGACATCATAGTATAGGTTTTTGGATAATCTGAAAGGAGTTTTGATGAATTCTAACATTTCGAGGGAGAAAGTCTTAGTGAATATCATTTTGTTGTACACTCTTCAAAAGCCTACGATAAAGTTGTACAACATATAATTTAATTTAATTTGTACATGAATTAAAATCTTGACCCTAAAACAAGCTTTGCCATTAAAAAAAGAAACCTTTGAAACGTGGATATAAAGGCACATCCTACCTGGACGGATAAGAAAACCAATCTAGAAATAATTCATAGAATGACCAAAGATGATGTTTCAGTTTCTTAACGATTTTTTGTCTTGGTCATATTATGACGAATAAAAAAAAACAAGATCATTTAATTGAAATTCTGCCACACTTCATGGCTTCGAATTCTAGATGGCTGGTACGAGTTTTATTCCGCAGAGTTGCTCCTAGCTTCAGCCCGCAGAGTGAATATTGCCCTGATGATAGCCAACCTCCGATATGAGCTGAATAAAAACTATCACAAGAATCATCGCAGCTGAGTCATCAATCAAAATAAGTCAAGTTATGGTAAGTAACTTATTCGTCTAGTTCTAATACTCATTAGGCTGGAGTAGAAGTAAACTAATTTCTACTAATTTTATTGACTTACGCTAAGGTCTATAAGATTACGCTTTAGAACTTTGCTTTGGTGATAATTAAGAAGCGGCAAGATAGCTCAAGTAATTTAATTAACGCGCATCGCTTCAGAATTCTTCTGTAACGTTTCATGCACAGGGTAATCCTATCAACGCATTTTGGAGACAGTCCAATAGAAATGACGAGCTCTCAGTAAAATAAAACAAGGATGCGTAAGATTTGTATTTGTTTATGTGAACTTGGCCCAAGCCAGTGGGAACATGTCATCCTCAACTGGAGTATGTTTTAAGGTCTCTTAGGGAGTATTCATTATACATAAAACTTTTAAAAAATAAAAAAAGCATGTTAAAGTTTTTTTAATTTGAGTTTTTTTTTTCGGCAAATTTAGGATTGGGAAACTATCATAGCTGGGTCTTAGTTTCAACACTTTTAACTTTAAGACAGTAAAAATCTTATTGTGACGAATATTTTAAGCTTGACCAAAAAAAACATTTGGGACTCGTTTTATTTGAAAACAAAAACTCTAATAAAAAAATTATCCCACAAAGTCGACTCCAAATGTGATGTTAATTTAGCAGTATCAGCTTGTACAACGAATTTCCGGACGCCGTGTAATTTACGACTTTATCGCATGGGTTGGTTCGATCAAACGACGGGGAATGCGGTAGGAAAATAAAAATGTAAAGGGGATGTATCTGAAATTCCTAACTATTAGATAATTAGTGAACAACTCGGCCAATTTCAAATTTTTCTATTCGGAAAGACAAGTACTTTCCATTCTGGAATGATAGAACAAAGCTCTTTGTTAACAATTAAAAATTACTCTTCAAAACTTTAACTCTTTTATTTTAATGTTAATTATTTAAATAAAATTCACGTTCAAACATTGTTAATTAGAAAATAAACAGAAAAAAAAATTTGATTGCGACCCAAATTCGATCTCAAAACCTTCCGCTCACCGGGCGAACCAGACCATGCAATAGTCGAAGATTTCCCGTCAGCGAAATGGATAGTTTATTCTTAACAATTTTACGATTTAGCTCGGATCGAATCTTCGCTTTTGACCATAAAGGTGGATCATGGAAAAATAAATTGAAACAATGTTATTGATCTTTGAGAAATATGTGATTGATAAAAACGACAGTATGGAGAGAGGGATATTACGAGTTCGATTCCCAGTGGTATCCAAATATATTTTTCCTTCTATTTTTTTTCTCAGTAATACTGTTGTAATATGAATATTGTTCCAAAAATAAATCAATTTGCTTTAACTGAAAGATAAATTAATTTTCATTACGTTGTTTTTTATTTAAATCAAGATATCTTGTAAGCAAATAGAGCAATATCACAACCTCTCAGAGCGAAGGTTCTTACAGTTCTTTCGCGGTAGTCACCACCTTGTACATATATTACTTAATTTAAATTTTATTTATTAAGATGCACTAACGAAGTTAAACAAGAACTGTATAATTAAAACAGTTACGTGGCGTTGTGTTGCTGGTGCATTTTTTAAAACGGATCTGAAACAAAGAAAAATCCTGGCCCTGGAAATAGGTGGCATAAATTGAATTTTAAATTCAAGTGAAGTGGGGAAAGTAAATGGCTTCCTACGAAGTTTTCTGTTGCTTTATTTTGCGTTAAATGCAAGAAGTGCCTAGGCAAACAACAGCCACTATTACAAGTTTCCAGCGAAGTGATAGCACTTCTGGGCTAAAGAATAAGTAGACTGAATCTTTGCAAATAAATAAAACAGATGGCGTTATTCATTACAAAAATTGTGTGTAGACATTTTAGCGATATGACTCTTTATATAAGATGTCGAACTTAACAAAAAATAAATCTAACTTTGTTTTAATATATTATATTTATAGATAATACATTTTTAAGCCAATGTTGTCGGAATAAAAAAAATACTTTGGTTAATTTAGTAATTTTCAATTAGTGGATATCTATGCACGAAACTGTCTTCGTGGCATGAATTTGCGATTCCGATCAAAATAAAATGTTTGCTCCAATGAGGGTATTTCAAAAAAATATATATACAATTTTCAATGAACAAAGTATCTTTAAAAGTACTGCCTACCTATTTGGCTTTCGCAGCGTGTAAGTCCACGTATTTTACTTACGATACATGAGTCAAAGATTTAATTTTCTGCCATCGCACAAGTGCTTATTTTTATAAAGTTTTTTTAATTAAATTGCTGTGACCTTGTTACTTATACAAATGATTTTATTTATAGGTAGGTTGTAAGGTAAAGAATACATTTCCTTACATAAAAACAGATTAAGTTTTGTTACATTCAAACAAAATATCAGATTTGAAACACCGTCCCAGTAGATGGGTTTCATGTCGGTGGAAGTACTGTAAGAGGCAGTCGGACATCACGTGTTCCAACACCAACCATGTTGCAATCTTAACAAATAAGGTTTCAAAAGGAGAAGTAAGGTGCGCTTGAATAAAGCTGCAACTTTAATTTCCGCTGAGATACCACCCCACCTCCGTTTCCAGTGATATTGAAATTCTTTGGAAATTTCTCTTGAGAATTCCTAGTGGTTTATCCTTCATACAATCCTTGGAAAGTAAAATCAAATAATTATTTTGATTAAATAATAGCTTTTTTATCAAATTTTGATGTATAAATTAAATGATTTCATTAATTCATTGTTAAAGTTTGGAGTTATGGGGGGAATAATGCCTCCTATCCTTTGTCATCTCTAGTAAGGGAACTGGTCAGAATTAATGGGTGTGTGTGGGTTGTATTTTTTAAAAAGGAAGCAAACCTTTTTCACATTAAAAAAGACACTTTGTTTTGCAATGAAACATGTAAACCGTTTTCATATTTTTTTAAATATCTAACTGGGGGAATGAAGTATTGATTTCTGCCTAAGAATGTTGAAATCTTCTTCTGGGAAGAACCTCCCAAAACAATTGATGGATAGGTAGGCAATGAATGGAAGTTTATTGTAAAATGATTTGGTTATATCAACAATGTGTTAACGAAGTGTTAGCATGTTTGTGCTTCTATGTATGATGGTTTTTCTGACAAACCGTGGACTTTTTGCGAATAATCTTATTTTGAAATTTTACAATGGTTTAGTATTACATGTTCCCCAGATGGAAGATGCGTATAGGAGGGTTGACCTGATGGTGGAAGTGTTCAGGAGGTTAGAAACATTTTCTGACAGCGTCCGAATGTCATTTTAAAATCATAATGTTGTCTCTTAAGAAAATTAGTGTCAAAAACAAAAACCTAATATTTTTCGAAACGTACAGTCGTTTCAGGTAACATTGGACTTCAATATAACTTTGGACAAAAGTTGAGTGGGTGCCCTTTATTTTTTTTCTGCTGGCATATAACATACTATTTGTCAGCCAAAACAGTACTACAATGTTACTCAGAAAAAATATTTTGTTTAAAATCAAGGATTTTTGTAATATAAAAAAAAATGATGTCCAAAGTTACCCAAATACCTATTTTACATTGGACCACCAATAAAAATTTTAGTTTTATTTATGTTTTCCTGTATTTTTACAGTTTTTTTTTTAACAAAATTAATTAAATAAGTGCCAATAACATTAAATAATCAACATAGATGGAACTTACTTTTACCGAAAAAAAAATCAACAACCCAACATTTTTGAAACGTGGCACATTTGGTTTTATTTTAATAAGAACCTTAGGTTTATACCGTTTACTTAATAACCATGTACATATCATATCGATTTACTCAGACATAATAACGTTTTAATTCACAACAACTTCCATATAATGTAGCAGCTCGCTGCGCAGAGCATTTATAAAAAAATATTGTTTTCACTAACAAATTAACAATGAATAAATTTGCAGCGCATAATTAATATCGTGACAGCGAGTTCATTATTTTGGGGTAGGATTTTTTTAAAGGGACAGCTTTTGTCAAAAGCTAAATCATTTATACTTTCTTTCTTTTTATACATCTTTTTAGCTAATTACTGTTCTTTAACATGCCGTCAAAATGTCTTTGGAGCGAGCTGCCCTCCGATAAGATATGGGTGCCCTCTCGAACGATAACTTCAAGATAAAATTGAAGAGGCACTTTCTGCTCTCACCAGTTTAAAGTCTCTCTTCCACCCATCTTAAATTCCTTCTTTTCTTTACTCTACCACTTGTCCACCGAGATAATTAATATAAATTCTAAATTATTTTAAGAAAGCTTTCAAAAAATATTTGGAAAAAGCATAACATAATTTGATTCACACCGAAAATCCGGGTTGGTTTAAAGAAATGTCACCTGGTACAAAAACCCGCCTTTACACAACAGTGAAAGATCAATTACATAAAATTTTACATAAATATTTAAAACAACATGCTAAATGGTAGCAAGGTGTGCCTGCGATTTTCGCAGATTATAGGGATTTTCCAGAGCAATTAGTTTTGGGTTGGGCTGTTGACATTGAATTTGTTTGGTAACACACATTTTATCAGTCAAGCCAAGTCACGATTTCAGTAATGAGCCTTCCGCCCACAAACAAAGATTCATATAATTGTACTTAAGATCATAGCTAATATTGTGTTGTATTCCACATTACGAACAGGTGTCACTACTAATAAAATCATCGATTAGTTGTCAACCAATTATTTGTCGTTGCGATGGGTTTCCTTATTGCGAATTAGACATGTACTCACGACCGAATATTTCCTTAGAGAACTAGAGAAATTTGAAACTGAATAAATATATTTATTTACTTGTCTAATATATCCTATATCAATGAAAGTGAATTTAATTGATTTCTGAATAACATCAGGTACATTTTATTTTGCGAGAGATTATAATGTGTTATGGTTAATCTTCATATTTTTTTGTATATATTTATCTTGCCCTAAAAATGTCATAAACATCTAACGAAACTAGTAACAAACATATATATATTGTTCTTCGAAAAATCATCATCCCGTTAAACTACAATAAAGTAGTTTGATGAGATAAAAAGTATATTTAAAAAGGTGAACAAGACTAAGGTTGAAGCTGATCATTATTTGTTCAAAAGCTGAAATGGGCCGACAACTAGCGTTTAACGGGGACTGGTCAAAAGTTAAAAAAAATTTATATGGCGTTAATTATTGCATTGTTAGGATGTAAAATGTGACGAAAGTTTGAAACATACCAATCTAAGTTATGTAGTAATCAATATCTATTCACAATCAGTGTTTTCATTTAATTGTCCCATGAGGTCACTCGTGTTATTTTTATCCTAGAGTAAAAGCTTTCATGCTTATTATCTTTTTATTAAAAAAAATAAATAAATGATGTTAATAATTTTCAAATCAAGAATGGGATCAATTAAAAATGCCGGTTTCTTATAAGGTCTCGCCGAATTGGCAGAAGCGTTAGTCCCGGATAGAGTAGAGGTTTTGAGTTCGAGTCTCGGTCGCGACCGCTATATTTTTTTTCGGTTTCATATTTACGTTGAAGATTATCGGTATTATTTCAATTATTGACAACATTTATTTATTTCCTGAAAACTCTAATCTGGAGAAGATCACGATCTCTGTCACAGTGGAAGGCAGGAGAAGCAGAGATCAAATATCACAGGCCTCCGGAACGTCGGTTAAACGGCTCTCCGTGCGGCACAGCATCATGGAAAGTGGAGGAACCTGGTGCAACAGGGCAATTTAAGTGGATGTCAAGATGTCCTCAGCAATGATGAAATGATTAAAGAAGAATACGAATGTATATGCTTTCGGAAATAAGGGAGAAATTTTCCGTTGTAATTAAATTATTAAATAAAAAAAAAAGCCACTGTAAATGGCGGCATAACTAAAATTCTAATTCTCAACGAACGACATGAAACTTAAATATTTGCTGCTCGAGTTCAAATGGAATTATAATACAATGTAATGTGCAAATATTATTAATATGTGGGCCATTTATAATGAAAGCGACCAAGATAGCGAGGTTAAGGAATATGAGGGGAATGTTAGTGCTCTTTGTTCCTGGGGAAGTTGTGGTTTCATTTGTTTATTTTCCAATGTGCCAAGAAAACCGTTTCTGCTTCGAGAGAGCTCAACGTTCTTTCTTTAGAGTCGCATAATTTGTTTTCGATTTAAAACACTCATTTAAAAGGTATATTTTTTGCTTTACGGAAAATTTTAACTAGCTCCTTGAAGAGGATTTTTCTGATTTTGAATTTGATTATGAACTGAATGGTATGTACGATGTTCGAGTTGTGCTTCAGGCATATTGGCTTGTTGTTCTTTACAAGTTAACTAAAATAATGTGCTCGAGGGGGATACGCCTTTAGAAAAACGTCTGCAATATCTGTCCGAAAAAATTATTTTTGTCATCTGGGAACAGTAAGGTTAATAACATTAATTTCAATAAAGTAAAAATCAGTAAAAAAAATAGGACGATTTTGTTTCTAGTTTTTCGATTAACTTGTGCCTTGAAATTCGAACATCGGCTGTCCACTTTTTTAAAAATGTCCCAAATGACCCGCCATAATACGAGAGACACCCCTAGTATATGGGAAAATATTTAAAAAAATAAAACAACTTTATTTAGATTTAATTGATAAATAAATACAAGTGTTTTCTTTTTCTTTAAAAAACTTAACAGGCGTTTAAAAAACGGTTGTCCTACGACAAAGCTTGATAAATATATACCATTTTTAAAAGCCAGATGTCATCACAGTGTTCATAAGTCAAATATATGTATTGTTAAAATCGTCATTTTTAACATTGTAACGTCTGACAATGAATAATATACGTTTTGTGTAAAACTAACGTTTTACTCCAATTCCATAAAGATTGAAAATTACCGAAATTTGAACACTGAGCGTACATATGGATTTTATTTTAAATTTCCTTCTTTTGAATAAATTCAATAATGTAGCATTCTACCTTGAGGTATTCAATTCACATTGTCCCTTTTTATTATAATCTATTCATGTTGAGATATAATCTCAAATAAACAACATAATACTTATATATTTCATTTAAAACGCTGTAGAATGAAAAACTCATCACAAGACTCTTAAGAATAAGTAACCGTTTCATTCCACTTCGTCTTATTATTGTATGAGGAATACATACAATGTATGTACTGTAAGAGAGAAGATATCAATTCAAGTTTGCTGTATTGTAAAAATACTGGGAAGGTAGCGGAAACGGGTACTTGGTAAATAATATTGGTTTTAGAAAATCATCGATAATATGATGTCTGGAAGACTTGTTCAGCCTTGGGGTAGGATTAAAGTTTCTAAGGGGTCTTATTTTTCAAAGGTATTTAATACATTTTTTGTATCGCCCTTACTCGCATATTATTTATAACCGTGTGAATTTTAATTAGCAGGAGCCATTAAATATATCATTATAAACATGCTTAAGTACTATTAGTGAATTTATTTCAGAAACACATATCAATTTTTAAATTAATTTTTAAAGTTTCTAACTAGGATGATTTTTTTGTCATAGAATAGTCAACGTATTTACCATAAAAAAACACTGTAGAAAAACAAACTATTTCAATTTTAGAGTAGATGATATATATTTAAATGCCAAAAAAAATGGACTGTCTATCTGTTTTATACGGATATAAATATTCCTAATATTTTTTCTCTCTTTTAGATACCACTTAATACTTCAAAGATGTTTCTTTTAGAAATATAGTTTCAATAAATAGAGCTTTAATGATTATGATCTTTTTAAAATGGAGTATTATGCCATGCATCGTTTTGCTTGTGTAATATTTGTTGCAAATAAAAAGTCTTCTTATTTTATTTTAATGTCAACCTTGTTTTTTTCTAAACCTTTTTGATTGTTGAATTTATTAATATACGATATTGTAAATTGCAGAACTTGCTGCACAATCGTTTTTGTCATATGTTTAAATAAAATATTATTGAGATATATTTTATTAAATAAATGTATTAAGAGTCAGCACCCAAAAGTACACACTGTTTTGCTTTCTAGTACAAGCAGTACTTCAAATGATTCATTTGTTAATTCTATACGGGTAGTTAGGAAAATGTCTAAGGTTAGTGAATACAATTCTTAAACAGTAAACTTATAAATTCTTTATGAAATGCATACTAGAATTTTGGTAAATTGTTCAAAAATGCTTTCGCTGGTTTTAAAACTGCACCTTTTACTGACATTTTAGTATGTTATTAATAAAACTTGAAGGGTTACAGTTTAAAAAATGTATTCATTGGAAATCTCAGACATTTTTCTAACTACTCATAGAAAATTTACAGATTATATTATTTGTGGTACTGCTCGTATTAGAATGCTAGAAAGTAACGTTTAGCGTCATTCTTTAGTGTTGACTTTTAAATATTAGTTTTAAGTGTCGCTGTTGTGACTGATCTAACGCCTGGTGAAGGTTATAAATTTAGAAATACATTTCATAAATAAAACATTTTAACGAGTAGTCATGGTTTTTTTTTAATGGGTATTTTTGAAAAACGTGATTCATTTAGAAATCGAACATTTTCTCTCTGGCTCAGAACTAAAATACATATTTGCAGACTAGACCAGAGAAGAGGGAAGCGGGTAAAACACTGCATAGCAAGAGGCAAATAAGAAATTAGTTTAAAAAAATTTAAAGTAAATTTATGTTTTAGAATTTTCGTTAAAAACTTCAACCACGCTGAAAACCAAATCGTGCCTCAGAATTATCGTAGCGGTCGGTTCGTAGCTTAAGCAAGCGGGTTAATTTCTTAATTAATTAAAAGGCTACCCTGAAATGAACAGCTATCACGTCGTGTCGAAAAACACATTTCACCTGCGTTATTTAGGTTAGAATGATAAACGACGTGTATTATGTTTGCCGGACCACTCAACTAGACCAGGAAGAATGTGATACTGAGTAAACTGGATCCAACAGTTGATGTGTATGAGCAGAGGCCGTCGCGAATACATTGGTAATTAGTTAAGTTGCGTAGTATTTTATTTTTATACGCGGAAGGACATAGTGATCGTGTCGTATGACGTAGGCACCCATTTATCGTTCAATAAATACGCTTAACTGTTTTCACCGATTAGTCATTTCAATGGAAACAATCAATGACAAAGACATGAACGAGGAAAATACAGTATTTTTAGATTACTTCGGGAAGCTTCAATATTTCAATTGTGTAACATTTCTTCTTCAGAAATTGGCGAATTACACTGATTACCAAAGATTTTATTGCTGTTCGGTAATTCTATGACATGAATATCATACATAATATAATGACAAAATTGAACAAACATTCAAAATTTCTTTATTAGAAAAGCGTATCAAAGACTTGGATTGAATTTGAATTTTCAAAATTTAAATTTTATTTTTTACTCACCTTCTTTGTTGTGACT